>JAAOAR010000352.1:0-38509 GCA_013395995.1 Fusarium pseudoanthophilum | reverse complement strand
AAGTTTATAAGATTAATATATAATAATTTTAAACACGATGGCCCTGGCGTGTATTATATAAGGTTCCCTGTATGGCAGGCCTTAAATTTCTTTAGCGATTCCAAGTGGCTGGTTTTACGACAGGAACGCTTCATTCATTCCAATATCACAGACTAGACAGCGGCATCTAGTCTCACGTCAATTCATTTCCTTCCTTGGCTATGACTCAAGTAAAAGTCGGGCTTTTATATACATCATGACATATTCTGTCTTCTAGCAAACGGCACCATTCGTAGTCGGACTTGGCTTTGCCTTGCTCCTCCACCGTCCTTCCAACTTCGAAAGCAATTTCGTAATCGACAAGTTCTTTTTCAAGCTCTCCGCCTTCTTGGTTTTCAAGAGATAGCCTATCGTGAAAAGAATCGTCACGGCGACGACAGACGCTACCGCCCACCATTTGAGCGAGTTCCCCAGCCCAATCAATGGATCCATGTTCATTGACAAAAGTGCAGCCACTAAGCTCGGCGGGATGAAGAACGATGCCAGTATGGTGAGTTTGGATGTGTTGCTGGCATCTGTCAGGCTGATAGTCGAGTTGACGACCGTGCTGAGACGGTCAATCCGTGTTTCGTAGTCCTCCAGGCGTTTCTTGATAATTTCCAAATCATCTTTGTAAACCTTGAAAGACTTGGAAACTTCATTTTCTTCATCATCCATCACTTGACTCATGGTTGCTTGGAGCATATCCCGTGCTTGGGGTACCCATCGCCGCCAGAAATGGAGCTTCCTAAGACTCTGCTTCTGATGGTCTGTACCTCCAGACTCGGGGAAGAATGATGGGTTCACGATTCCCCAATCGATTTGGTTGAGACGGGCGTTGAGATAGTCGGCGAACGTCAGCCACTCGCCACATACCAAGTGTAACAAGCACTGGATCGGGATGGAAAGTTGTTGATTTGCACCATCTGTGAGCTTCGCGAGGTTGGTGGTCTTCTGGGCCCAGAAAATATAGTCTTCGAACCAGCTCATTGGGTTTTCAGCATCCTTGGATCGCAGAGATGGCGGTATCTCAAGGTCGCGCACTGCGTATGGAGGGGTAGTGTTGGTACCGAACGCCGGAAGTTCGTCCCAGTTGGGATATCCTCGCCAAAGAGGGTATCCGGCTTTAGGGGTTGGTTCAAGTAAAAGAACACCTTATTTTCGAGAAGTCAGCCTGGAGTCTCTGACCCGAATCAGTACGCTTACCGATAGTTGATTCTGGGTTCAACCAGAACGTTGCACGACTGCGCATATGTCCAACTTTTGCATCAACTCTTGCATCCACTCGACCTTTATCTTGAAAAGGTTCACCTGCAAGCCTTTCCCATATAGTGGGATCTGGATCCTTGTCCCAGAAGATTTGGTTCTTATCCGCATCAAGACGTCGCATAACATTGAACTCATTTACTTGCGCTTTTGCTTTCGTCAGCTGGCTTTGATTCTCAAAGTATCGAGAACGAATCAAGCGGAGCTGGAACCACGTCTGTCGTTTTGCATCAACCTGGAGTATTGACGGCTCACGCCATCGATCACGGATGTTGTTCCAGACATAGTCGGTGATATGAGCGCGGAAGAATCGTGGATCGATGGCTAGCTCAGATCCAAGGGTTTCGATCACGTCTCGTGAAAGATCCTCGACGACGAATAAGCTGAACTTGACTCCTTTTTCGTGGTTTCTCGCCTTTTCAAGGGCCTTTTTAAGATCTTCCGGCCCGTGGAGGTAATTGGTTGGGCTCTGCTGTGCCTGTCCATCTTCTTTGAACTCCAGCGACGCAACATTCATCTTCTGGGCTCTCTTTTTCTGTTGTTCTCTTCTCGCTTCGATATCCAGGTCAGTAATGAGTGAATTGAGACGTATTGCTACTTACGGTCTATGGCAGTATGATATGTATAGCGTCGTTGCTCATTCTTCTCTTTTTCCTCTCCAGGGAAGATGCACCAGCGCGTAGGCACTGTGCCAACTTCCATGAAGTCATGTAGTAGCTCGAGCTGCGGCCATCTCTTTGATAGACTCTCGACGTACTTCAAATAGGGCCCTCGCTCCTCAGGCCTATGACCTTTCAGTTCTATTTGGATTCTTATATGGAGTGATACTTACCCCTTCCAATTTTCACGCCCAAGGCGAGTTCTAACGTCATCCTTCTTGTGATCCTGGTACGCATCTCCTAGTTGTGAATCGTGTAACCGCATTTTGGGCGATGGATTAGAGATGGGGTGCTCAATCTTTGGTGTTCTGAGTCAGTATCCTCTGGCCGAACTCGGCCATTTTCTATTGCGTGTTACCCATGGTGTATTTGTAATTCACGAAACAAGGCTCTTGTCACCGCAAAATGGCAAAGCGAAAACATAACAATGGCTGCTGGCAGCTGGCTACTGTGATTGGCGTGGTTAATGAGCAAGCGCCAGCTTCACTGCGCACAAATACGACATGTCTCATTTCCTCCGAACTTCACATATGCCGTGTAACCAACCCGCCGAATGCAGGCTACTTGAACCATTGCGACCCGAGTCTCGTTTCTTTTCACAAGTCAACCCAAGCAATGAATGTTCATGCCTATTGACATTGTCTTGAACTATTATTCCAGCGAGCTTCTCCTAGATAGCTAAATTCCAAACCCGTGAGCAAGTCTGATCTCTCTGCACTCCTTGGATCATGATGTGACATCAAATTCTTCAGCTTATGCACGTTGGTCAAGGATCTTCGGAGAAGCGGGCTCAGCCGTCCCAAAGTTTCAGCCCGGCAGGGTTGCGAGTGGACCAACTCAGGACGAAAATGCATGATTACGGGGCATATGCACATTTCAGGCAGCAATTCCAACAATCCATTGTTTCCCAAAACTCGGAGCCTGATTCGGTACGTACTCTCTAACTATTCGGAAACAAAGAAATACCGCTCTGTAACTTCACTTTTCTATACCAGTATTACTGTAGCCTCCGAAGCCTTTTCCAAAATGACATCTCCTTCACTCCTGTTACTATAAAATCGAGACCTAGTCCAGAAAACGCCAATACCGAGTCTCATCATACCCTTCTCCTGGTCGCCCCCTTCGCCTTCTGGTGCTGGTATCAGAAGCAATGTGAAATATTCCTTCTGAGGCACTTCCATGACAAAAAGGCACGAGACAGTCGGCATTTCAGCCCCATCAGGAATTTTGCTGTCCAAAAACGCCTCGCCAAAGATTTCGTCACTCCCCGGAGCTGCAAGAACGTGGTGCCGAGAGTCCTGTGTAACAGAGCGCGCTCCCAGTGTTGCCTGTAGAATCTTTCCTTTGACTGTCAAGCGGGCAACTTTCAGAGGTGATGCCAGCGGGGTTCCTTTCCACTGCAAATCACTCTGTAAAAGCTCGATCATAGAGGGTGTGGGGGTCGCGTGTACGTAGCCCTTGATCCCGCCTTTCACGGACATCCAGGACCATGATGGGATGCTTCCTGGCTCGCGGGTCACCCCGCGCATTTTCGCTTCCCACACAAGTCCGTTTGCGAGATCTTCTTCCCAAAGACCTGCCAGGTAGGTATAACCAGTCAGCTTCATGAACATATCTGTCAGTCCAGCAATGGCATTCCATTTGTCGCTTTGGTAAGTCAGATCACGACTTGAGTAGTTTGTCACCATCCGATACCAATGTCGCAGATAATTCTTCCCATCCTCTCCAGGACCTTGATGCACAATATCAGCCCACTGAATCAGACCGCCATCAAAATCTCGCGATCCATCGATAAGTCCATCCTCCGTGGCGTAGCGACTAGGACATTTCCAGAGCCACTGCTCTTTACCGAAGCAAACAATTCTCGATGCCAACACGCCCTCTTGGAGTGTCCAGCCTCTGGTGTTCAAAGGCTCAGACATCCTATCAAGCTCCCTATGCGTCTCCATTCGAACACTCACAGTCTCTCCGTGGATCTTGACGCATTCGGCACCTTGGAAAGGAAGAAGAAGACCCATCTCTGGAGTATCAGATGAAGTAGCTGCCAGTGTAAGATGTGCATTCGTATAAACAGATCCCATCTTGACTGACTCGGCTTCCCAGTCTTCACGAGAGTCTTGAATAATGCATAAGCCGTCGATCCAAAGATATCGGATTCCTAGGTAAAGAGTGGCAAGGATAGTCTCCCTCTGTGTCAGAGGTAAGTCGAAGAACTCGATTCCCTCTTTGTGCTTCTCGAGATTCTCGCTTGTCGTTTTGAAATGGAGTTCTGGGTTGGCACCCCAACAGTAGCTCAGAGCTGTGTAAGTCCCAGTTTCTCCCTCCTTCGTCTCTCGCAGTTTGATCTTGATGTCTTTGGGATCCGATGGAATATCCACACTTCCACTCAGGTCCAACACGCGCGTTGGAAGCTTGGCTTCCTTGGTATTCGGAAGAGACTTCATGCATTGTTCGTGAGTTTCACATTCCTTCAACCATACTTTCAGTGTATCTTGCCGCTTGAAAGGTTCTGACGCATCCAGTTCGTCGTGAGGGATCCAGAATCTCCGAGTAGCAAGACTTCCTATTGAACACGTTAGACCCACGCTCTAGACTAGTGCTGAAAGCGTACCTAGACGGGATGGCGAAGATATCGTTAGAGGTATTCCACCATTTGTATAAAGTTGTCTGCTTCCCACCCAGCCAACTGCCATGATGTACTTCTCATGCTTGGTCAACTCGACCGTGACAGGCCTCGAGAAGTTGTTCTCGTCGCACACCTCAGGATTGCCTCGCTGAAATTCAGCTAGCACTGAGGTAGCACCTCGCTGTATGCTAACTTCAAGCCATTTGCAAGTCGAGCACGTTTCACCCGAATTGATCAAGTGCATGACATTGGGCTGATGCTGTATGAGTTGTGGTGGGTCTGGATGAAGCATAAGTTGACAGTATTTGCAAATTCCATCTGTCGTTGGGCTCGTAAACCCCCAATCATCGGGCATAGCCGGGGGGCCAGGGACCGGTTCAGCTCTGAGATTCTGGATGTCACTCCCTCGAAGACCGAAGATAGCGGCCTCCTCGGGTGACTTGTTGCTAAAGACCAGCATCGTCTTTGGTAGTGCCGACTCTTCTGAAGCCATGATTGCAAACTTGGCAGGGGAAGAGAAAGTGTCGATAGTTGCATGTCGTCAAACGCGAAGATATAGAGGGGTTGAGGCAGTGTAGTCACGTGAGGTAAGCACAACCCCAGACAAGTCGTCCTTAATGTGGATTATAAACTGATGCTGCCTGGAATAGGCTGAAAAGAACCTTGGCAATCATATAGAAGAGGTAGGACTTTAGTAAAGTTGAATAAACTCGTGTGACAATGGGTGTGTGTGGTCGAGAGATACGAATCGAGTCTAGTGCAGACGCTACCCTATACCTTTCCATTCAATCCCAAACTGCCGACTCTTGAGAGAACATCCGGTTTCTACTTTTCAGCATTTCAGTTTCAATGGTCGCGTATTTCAATCAGAAAATTGCATAATTTGTTCCGTGTGTAGCTGTTTGTGTTGAATAAAGGAATGCCACATCGTTCCAGGTCGTTACTGGATCGAAAGTTGTCAAAGTGATTCCAGACCTAGTTATTCATTGACATTTAGATGAGACCGAATCTTGCCAGAGAATGATCCGTATGCTAATTAATCGGCAAATGCATAAGACAAAGAGATTTAAGATCAATCTATGAGTTTCCTGAAAACGTAGGCATGGTGATAATGCTGCAAAAGGCTTGAGTTCCGTGGAATGTTGCTGACTGATTACCGCGCGGCACGATGGTGCGATGTCAGCCCCAACATTAGCATCCAACTAAGATCTGAGGTCATCTGTACTATTAGCCGCGCGGGAACATATAAGCTATTGCTTCAACGTAGAAATGATTGTTGATATGTAATTGCTTATTCGTCTGACATGGGTATGACTGTCAGCACATCACGGAGAATTGCCAATGTACGATGCATGTTAAATATGTGCCGGATAGCTATTCCTCACACTGAATACAGGTCTGCCAATAATGTCTGCAATGTTTCTTAGTGCCCTGCTCAATTTGTTGGCCAACGGCCTTCACTTCATCACCTGCGGCATCCTTCTTGAGCCGTCACCAAACCCAAAGACCATGTCTCAGAAACCAAAGCACATCGTCACAATAGGCGGCTCTTTCGCCTCTGTCAGGACAGCTCACAAGTTCCTCCAAGGGATGCAGAACAAAAATGCAGGACCTTACAAGGTGACAATGATTTCTCGCGATTCTCACTTCTTCTGGAATCTTGCCATGCCCCGTGCCATCATCCCAGGAACTATCCCAGACGATCAACTTTTCCAAGCCATTGCGCCTGGGTTTGCAAAATACGGCGACAAGTTTGAGTTGATCGTTGGCACAGTCACTGGTATTGATATCAATAATAAACAGGTCAAGGTTTATAAAGCAGGGCAGGAGACTTTGATTAGTTATGATTATCTGCTCATTGGCACTGGATCTTCGACCAAAGCTGAGTCCCCTTTCAAGTCCAGGGGATCAACTGATGCCACGAGGGATTATGTTCATGCGTATCAGAAACGTGTTGGAGAAGCCCATTCCATTATTGTTGCTGGTGCTGGGCCAACTGGGGTAGAGGTTGCAGGCGAGTTGGCGGACTACTATGGCAACAAGAAGGAGATTACCCTGGTAAGAAAGCCATCCACTCAAGACCAAATCAAGCTGACTACGGGTATAGATCAATGCTGGTCCAAGCGTCCTCGATAATCGCCCCGACAGCGTCTCCAAGTCTGCACATAGCCAACTCGAGAAGCTCGGCGTCAAGATCAGACTCAACACCAAAGTCAATGAGTCCATTACTCTCCCCAATGGCAAGCAAAAAGTCACTTTCTCCGATGGAAAGACGGCAGTCACAGACCTCGTCATTCCAACATTCGGGGTGGTTCCTAACTCATCATTCATCCCGCCTGACCTTCTTGACGCGCACGGCTATATCGAGGTCAATCAATATCTCGCCATCGAAGATCGAGAGGATGTCTTCGCAATTGGCGACGTGTCTAATCTCGAGGCACCGCAGTTTTGGTTTGTGAATACGCAGGCTGGTCATATGGCCAAGAATTTGGTGCAGGTAATGCTTGAAAAGCCTATGATTCCATACAAGGCTTCGACAACTGGTATGTTATTCCTAACTTATGATGACAAACAATGCTAACGTTCGCAGCAATGGGAGGAATTCAGATCGGCAAGTCTGGCGTAGGCCATTATGGAAATTGGCGCATCCCAGGATTTATGGTCCATGCGATCCGAAAGACATTATTTGTAGAGCAATTGCCCAAGATGATTCATAATGGCAATTGATAGCCCCTTTCATTTCAATATTTATTTGCTTTTGTATCGATTTTAGGGAGGTTGGATGTCTTGGAATGACGTGGAGGCCGGAGTTTAGCGTCCGGGTCAGGCTAATCTCAGCAATGTCACTGGCCCTGATTTCTTATCTTAGCTTGAAAGCTTAGCATTTAGGTTCCACCAAATTTCCTGTACGTCATCGATCGTCCCAACCTTGTTCCTGGAATAAAACAGGCCAAGACTGCAACCTCGTGAATCTGTTCCCTACTTAATAACTTCTCCATTATTGATTTTCGCGATGCATCACAGTCTGCGTGCCATTGCGGCTGCAGCTTTACCTGCAATTGCTGTCGCTTCTGTTATTCAGCAGCCAATTGACAGCTTTGATCATACTCAAGGCTATCAATTCGATCCTCTGCTGCACCTCCCAGGAATATCGCCTTATTTTGATGCCGTAGGCTTTGGATTGTCGCATGCTGCGCCTGAAGGTTGTACGGTTACAGCTGCGTCGTATCTCATCCGACACGCTGCGATTTATGCCAACGACGCCGAGTATGAGGACTACATCAAGCCGTTCCTGTACAAGCTCGAAAAGCATCGCGGTGACTTTTCCGGACCGCTTGAATTTTTGAACAAATGGTACTCACCAATTGAAGAGAATCACCTCGAAGATATCACGCCCTCAGGCAAGGTAGACGCGAAGAAAGTCGGCCACCACCTCGTGAAACGCTATCGACACCTAGCGTCATCAGTAAAGCGCGTCATCGCCGATACGAAAGATAGAACCTACGACACAGCCAAGGCGTTTCTCCAAGCGTTCCCCGAAGACGGAAATATCGAGATCACACGCTTTGATAAGAAAGAATTGAACAACGGCACGCGCGCTCTTCTCCCTCACAAGGCCTGCTCCAAATTCTCCAAATCTCCTGGTACGGATCAGCAGCAGAAGTTTGTCAAGAACTACGCAAGTGGCGTCGCCAAACGTTTACGCCCGTATACGCCCGACGATTACGAACTTGATCCGTACGATGTTTTCGCGCTTCAGTCAATTTGTGGCTACGAATCTGCAATTCGAGGAAAGAAATCTCCAATTTGTGGATTGTTCTCTGACGCCGAGTGGCTCTCTTATGAATATGCTTGGGATATGAAATATGCTCACATGGTCGGGCCTTTCAATCCACTGTCAAATTACCTCGGTTTCCCATGGTTGCATTCACAGTCTAAGCTATTCACCAAAATCGATGAAAATTCCGAATTGATTGGTGATGAATCATCAGGATGGCCTAAAGAACAACGCCTATTTTTCTACTTTACTCATCGCGAAGTCCCTCCATTCGTCGCTACAGCTCTAGGAATCTTCAACTCATCGTCCCGCGAAGGATACGATGAATTCCCTACTACGCACGTCAATCATGTCCGAGCTTGGAAAATGTCTGACCTCATTCCATTCCTGGGTCACGTTGGCATGGAGAAGATGACGTGTGAGAGACCGGTTGCTAAAGATGGCTCGGCTGAGAAAGAGGAGTTTATCAGGTTCATTGCAAACACTGCACCTAGACCCTTGCCTTTGTGTCAGAATGGACCCGGGGCAAGTTGCCCATTCAAAGAGTTTAAAAAGATCGTTAGCGCAGGTATGGAGAAATATGGAGACTTTGATGGCGTTTGTGAGAATAAAAAAGAGAAGGATGATGAGTTGTAATGCGACGACAGCACTGCGGTAAAACAGAACAGATTGTACAATAGTAATAAATCGCAATGATTGCATGCTTTTTATGTAAAAGTGACCTTGATGACCCGGATCCAGTTGTTGTTGGTGAAACCAATGGTCAACGTCTCGCCAGACTCATCCAGATGCGGGTACGCTATTCCAGCATACACCAGGCCTCCATCGATGGGCTCATCTTTGTAGATCTCTTTGCCTTCTGTCCAAGGACCTTCAGGACTTGGTGCAGTTTTCAAAAAGACAGTACCAGCTTTTGCAAGTTCGTCAGTAATGCTATCACCACCATGGGAGAGCGTACTTACACAGATCAAGATGGACGTAGAAATACGTCTGAAAGTGATTGTTATACACAATCTGCCCCTGTCCAACACCCCACATGACCGCTGTCTCACAGTCGAACGTGGTGAGAACTTCGCTCTTCCATCCCTCTTGTCTACCCCACCAATACTCATATTTATCGAGATCGAAGGCATCTTTTGCGGGGACACGAGCCATGTAGATGTACAGCTTATCAGGGAAGTCGGTGATTGAGTTTGGTGGGTTTCCGAGAATGTAGATGTATTCGCTGTTGACATCCCGGTAGGTTGCGACATCGCCGTACTTGGGCACCTCATCGCCATTCCACCAGATGCCATTCTCGCCGTAGCGATCGGTAATATGTGGGACGTCGTCGATGAGCTCAACCTTCGCTATTCCAGCGCCTTTATAATGTTCATCATCATTCTATAGAGCTTTAGGTCAACAAGATATTGTTTAGGGGCTGGTGCAACTTACAACGAGATAATAAAGAGCACCGGTCGCAGTATCGGGATCAACTTCCACAATTCCCGTCCCTCCGAAGCCAAAGGTATTGGTCTCGCCCCAGTCCTCATTAAACGGCATAAACTGCTTCTGATGAGGAACCGGCTCGTCATCATTAAGGTGGAGGTCCTCAACAACAAGAGGATCATCCGTCAAAGCAGAAACAGCATTTCTGACCATTCCATGAAATCCCTCATTGTCTTCTGCGGGATCGGTGACACCTGAATCGCACCATAGTACATCACCATAAACAGCGTACCATTTCCCTCCAAGTTGACCTGTAAAGCCAAGATCGCGACGACTCGCCGTGTTGCTCGACTTTTGGGTGCCAAGAAATTCAACCTGAATGTCGCCGATAGGATTCTCACCCTCTGGTTGAGTATTGTCGACAGTCATTATACCTTGAAAATATCGCTTATACAGAACGTTTCCCAGTATGAAAAACAAAAGTGTCTGACAATAACGATCTTTTATCTTGACGTGTCTCTTCATGGTAAACTTGGCATTTCCATCTTCAAAGAGGGGCTCCAACCGTTGCCGAGGCTCATGTGCAAATGCCAATGCATGATCGGCACGGAGTATCCGATAATAACCTGTCTTGAGATATTGCAGGATTGAGGCACATATAAATGCCAAGTTTCTACGATCTTCAATCCAGCTTAGGGTAGATACAGCATAGTGTCGAAAGTGAAGCTCCGATAAGATAGGCGAGGTGAGTTTTTTGCTTTTTGTTTTTGGCGATGATGAAACGGCCCGGCAGCCGGGAGTGGCGCCGCGGCCCGCTAAAACAAGACTGCGGCGTCACCATGAAAAATAACGTTTTCATAGAGTTCGTTGTTATCAGATGAACTTAATCGTACATGCATATCTCTCCAAGTTTCTGACTGTAACCTTTAATAAAAGTTACCTCGTTGATAACGTTTGAAGTGTATTACTGGTCTATTGAGTGCCACTCGGCGCAAAAACTGGACCGTTGCCTCCAAAATCCACTTCAACAGCGATGAGACCCAATTATCCAATTACTTTTATGTAATTCTGGATGAAGAACTCTCCCGGCTCGGCGGTACTCGGTCATGCAGAGATTTAGATCTGAATCGCCAACATGTAACGCTCTCACGATCCCCGACTGATTTCCTCAAAGAAAGGGTCTCTGTGTTATGGAATCTGGGGTAGTGCCGCTGTACAGTCTACCATCAGCGTCAACACTATAGGGCCGATCTTCCTGCAGTCAAAACGTGGAAAACTCTCTTTTCTGCAGGTACAAGATTGCCGATGGGTCCTCACGGAAACTAGCTCTCATGATCCCCATCAATAGCCCCCTTTAGTATGGTTTCACTGGTGATCGAGCCGGGGGAGGGACGAGTTAATCGAGCACGCAATCGCACGCAATATCCATAGAGACATATAATGCAATTGATGAACCGCCTATTCTGTAATCTTCAAGACTTTTCTCACTTCTCGCCTGTTGGCTGCTTCTCAAGATGGCCTCCTCACACGACGGCTCCGTCATCAACCACCCAACAGCCTCCCCCACAAAAACATCCTTCTTCCGCTCGATCCCCTTCCAAATCGCTATAGCATGCGGTGTCTCTTTCACTGCTCCCGGAATGTGGGACGCCCTCGGTGGTCTTGGCGCCGGAGGAGCTGCTGAACCATACGCCGTGTCAGCCGCCAATGCACTCGTCTACGGATTATTCGCAGCGGTTTGTATAGCAGCTGGTGCCATCAACAACAGAATTGGCTTGCGATATGGCCTTGCACTGGGAGCCATTGGATACCCGATTTATGGCGCTGGTCTTTATACGAACAACGTTGCGCCGAAGACGTGGTTTCTGTTGTTTGGAAGTGCGCTCTGTGGCATTTCAGCCGGTTTCTTCTGGGCGGCTGAGGCGGCGATTATTATTGGATATCCCAGTCCCAAGGATCGCGCATTCTATATTGGTAAGTTGTGATTCTGGACATGAAACTTTGACGATTGACTAACCGGAATAGCTATTTGGCAAACTGCCAAGGCCGCCGGCCCAATTGTCGGAGGCGCCATCAATCTCGGCCTCAACGCCCAAACCTCGTCGAAAGGATCCGTTAGCTCAGCGACTTACATCGTCTTTATCGTCATCATGTGTCTCGGTCTACCCATCGCCCTACTTCTGAGCCCTGCAGAAAAGGTTCAGCGAAAAGACCGCACACTCGTCGTCGTTCATAAGCAACCCTCTTGGTTGGCCGAGTTCAAGGCTGTTCTGTCGCTCCTCGTCACCAAGCGCATGCTTTTGTTGATCCCGGCTTTCTTCATCAGCTACTTCTACAATGGTTTCATGAGCACTTGGTTGACGACATACTTCACCGTTCGAGCTCGCGCCTTTTCATCGTTCTTCACCAACTTCTCCGGAATTATCAGCTCGTTCCTGATCGCCGGTTTGTTGGATCGTCAGTCTATCTTTATCAAGACCCGAGCTAGAATTGCGTTCGCTTCCATCATTTTCATTCTGATTGGTACATGGATCTGGGCTTCCATTCTCCAGAAGCAATTCTACGACGCTGAGGAGCCGCCTGTTTTTGATTGGTTCAAGGGCGGTTTCGGCAAGGCTTATACTCTGATCTTCTTCTGGCAATTTGGAGGTCAAGCTTTCCAGCAGTTCTTGTACTGGCTTGTTGGGCAATACACTACTGACATCTCCTCTTTGTCTTATCACTGTGGCATTCTTCGAGGATTTGAGGCTCTTGGTCAAACCGTTGCCTGGGCGTAAGTCATCGTATTATCTTTACTGGAACAAATTCTAACGAAAAATAGTATGCAATCTGAAGGTAACGCCAACCATTTTGTCAGCATTGGTCTGAACTTTGGAATCACTATCTTGTGTATCGTGCCAACGTGGATTGTGCTCTCTGGACTAGAGCACAGCCACGAGATCACGGTCACAGCTGGGGAGGGTTCGTCAACAAAAGACCAAGATCCCGATGCCAAGGCATAACTTTTAACATAATATTCTATAATAATAATAATATCTTTCAACAAGAAATAGATTCCACGTTCCCATCTAGCTAGTGATACAAAGAAGCAGGTCTCGGTCTAGGGCCTGTGCTCGACCTCGGTCTCGTCACAGCTAGTGGTGGCGGTGATATAGGCATCGACGTAGATCTCCCAACACCTTGCACAGAAGCATCGCTGCCTATGAAACTCCCAGGTCTTGACCTTACAGGGCTCAACTCATCATCGTCTTGGTGTTGGTCTCTCTCAATCTCAACCGCTGATACACCTAAGTTCCGAAATTCTTCCCCTGGTATCATCGGTAGGTCAACACGATCTGGTCTTTTGACTTTAGGCTCGGTGATAAAATCATGCGCTGGTGTACCAATCATTTCACCAAACCTGAAGAATGCATTCTCTATTTTCTGTCGGTACGGGTTGCGGGGGGGTTGGTTGTGGTCTTCGAAGACTGAAGGGTCTCGATGTCGAGATGATATGGAGGAGCGGGGCTGAGTGGGATCGAGGTGCGGCGATAGTTGGTTGTTTGTACGCGTATCGGTGTTTGTGACAGTCAATGTGATATGATGGCTATTCAGTGAAGAAATACTCTCTTGGTGCGAGACTTGGCTTATTTCATCGTTAAAATGGCAATGAGAGCAATTGCAATGATGCGATGGATATGGTTCGTTTGCTTGGTCGGCATGTCTTGCTAGAAGGAGATAAAGCGATCCGATCATGGCCATCGCAGTACCTGTAATTGGTGCCCATTGGCCTTCATATATCAATGATTAGTAAACATTCGAATTGTAATGTTATAAACTTACCAATGTTTGCCATTGGCTCAGTCTGGTAATTGACTTGAGGGCTGAAAAAGTTAATCTCGCCCACGATAAGAATAGCCAAGCCAGCGCCACCAAAAACGGGAATCGCTAGGATACGAAGAAAAAAGCCAATAGTATCGTTGACCTTCTTCATAACACCTTTGTTAGCGCCATCATCATCCTCACTTGCCGCATCGTCGGTCGGCTTTCCGAATCGTCGGCGCCAGTTGATCTCAAGAACTCTATCCCACATGGAGACGAGACATAGAACAGCATGTACGCAGCATGCTGCAGCGAGTAGAGTCGCGGTGCCGAATGTGAGGGTATGCGGTGCAGGTATGACATATATGTTGTTAGCGGAGCCTCCTCTCATTGGAGATGAAGGCCCGTTTTGCGTTGAACAGGTGAGGTTACAGTTGTTTCCTTCGATGTAGTGAAACTGCGATGCGTTTGGTGATACCGGATTGCCCGATGCGTCGATTAAACAGGAGTGAGTTTCGATACGATAAAACTCAATTGTCATACTCAGAAGACCTAATCTCCGGTTAGATTTTGGGATAGCTTTCGCCAAGGTTCAACTTACCGATCAATAGCAGAAATGTCCACAGAAAAATAGTGTTTCTACCAGGATCATTAAAGTATGTCTTTGACAGCATAACCGTCACTGGTGCTGCCAAGATACCAATCGCGCAAAGCTGAAAGGCACCAAAAATATCCATATCGACCGCATCTTTACCAATTAGCCGTTGGACTTCCCTTTTTCTTTTAGCATATCACTCACCAGGATTGTGCATTGCCGACAAAACTATGCCGTGAATAGCGGCAACAGCTGGCAGCACTAACGCAGCGGCCAAACAAGGATTCACAAGCCATTCCTCCCTCCTCGCGACGAGACATGCGGCGATAAGAACATAGTATCTAAATAACTGTCAGTTTTGTCTCAATTAATTGGGGATTGAACTTGCAGAACTCGCGTGCCTGTTCCATATTGCCCAGAAACAGGCCATGCGCAGATAACCTGCAGCGCATCACCAGTCTCATTCACAGCCCGCGAAAGCAAACCACTATTCGCTATTGTCTCAGCCGCATCAGTAACAAGTAGCGCAGGCATATCGACATTCTAAAAGCCTTGGCAGGGTGGAATCCGTGGGGAAGGGGAAAAAGAAAAAGCCAAGTCAGCCCAAAATGTGGGGGAATTGCAACATCTTAGCAGAAGCTTCTTTTTTATTTAATACCTGCATGTTCATGTCCGACAATGAGGCCTTACCCCAAACGTCACTGGGGAGTCATTAATGGCCAGGCTTCTACATTTCGAGTGGTGAGCATTCAGCTGACATGTTGGCACAGCCACAAACATCACTTGAGCCGGGCGAGGACTCGGGGCTCAGAGTAGACTCTTCTAAGCATAGCTCGGGTTGCATGCTTCATTTGCGTTAGGCACCAATAAATGTACCCTGTCACCAGAACGAACAAGGAACGAACGAAAGCTTCTAGAAGAATTTTCCTTCCTTTCTTCTCTCTCCCTTCTTTATCTGAGGTCAGCCCTGTTTTTTGTTTCAGCCAGAGATCGAAGGGCAGAAGGTCATCGAACTGAAGCTACTGTCGGTCCTTTCCCTCAAAACGTGCTGACACTAAGACATTCTTCTCCCTCTCAATTGGACACTTTGTCGTAAATGTCTCCACTTTAGATACGACCCACATTCGTCGTCAGGTTTTCTCTGTATTTAACCTGAGAGCGAGAGCCACTTTTGACTTTGACGAAAATCGAGTTGAATCCCCTCAGCCAAAAATCATGGTCAAAGGCGTCGACACCAGCGAGATTCGACAATGGCGCTCAATAGTAACGTTGATAGTCTTTGTACTCGCCAGTAAGAAACACCCCCTCACACGATACACAGCGTGCACTGACCCGGTTCTACAGATATTCTCGTACTATGGCCATTTCACTTGCCCATTTACATCCCAAAATCCCTCGTCAATTTAATATGCAGATTAGCGGTCAAACTACGAGTTATACCCCCGAGCACGCATCATGCGATTCTTCATGATAACTCGCGATGCTCGAAATATTTTGTCAAAGTCACTTTTCCTGTCAATTTCATCACTGCGCCTTTGATCGCGGATCTCTTTCTACTAGCTATTTCTGCGATAGGACGCCAAGAGGTTTACGATGGGACGATTGGCGCTGATAATATCCACCCGATTGATATCATGGTCTTCTTCATCACTCTGGCTTACATTGCTATTTCTATCGATGCATCGGGTATTATTCGATGGCTGGCCTTCAAGGTGCTGTCGTGGGGAGGAAAGGTTGGCCATCGTCTGTTCTTCTACCTTTATTCCTTCTTCTTTCTCCTCGGGAGCTTCATCGGAAATGATCCCATCATTTTATCTGGAACGGCTTTCCTCGCGTATATGACGCGTGTATCTAGCAACATCACGAGTCCGCGAGCATGGATCTTTACTCAATTCGCAATCGCCAACATCGCATCAGCAATTCTCGTCTCGTCAAACCCAACAAACCTCGTCCTCGCTGGAGCATTCGACATCAAGTTCATCGTCTACACCGCCAACATGATAGTCCCCGTCGTCGTCACCGCCGTGGTCCTCTTCCCGTTTCTGCTCTACGTCATCTTCGCTGACGAAAAGCTTATCCCTTCCAAGATTGAGATGCACAGCTTACCAGAAGAGGCTAGGGCCCAACGGCCCGTGAACCCCAACATCCCCTACGTGCAGCACCAGGTCGAAGATGCCGAGAGTGCAGGCGAGGGGATGACGCTGTCACTCGCGTACATCATGAACCCGTTTCTTGACAAGAAGGGGGCTATGTTTGGTGCGCTAATCATGTCTGCGACGCTCATCACTGTCCTGGCTCTCAATGCTGCTAGCGCCGGAAGTGGAGAGCACCCTGTGTTCTGGGTGACTCTTCCAGCGGCAACTGTCATGTTTTGTTGGGATTTAGGCTTTGGGTGGTTGCATCGCAAGGAGACGCGACAGACGGCAGCTCATTATCGACGGGAGATGGAGCGTGCGAGAGCTGAACGCGCACGATTTGCAGCTGAATATGCTGGGACTTCACAGGATAAATCTGAACCTGACACTGACACGGTGACTGGTCCTCCCGATAACCAGGCCTCGGACGATTATGGCCAAACTCATGGCATTTCTCTCACCCCGCTACAAACCTCCAATGACCAGCCCAACTCACATTCTATCCCCAAGGTGATTCTATCAAACACCGCCGGAAACAGCCCTGTCATTATCTCGGGATCACTGCCTCAATCACCCAACTCAGGTCCTTCATCACCCAGCGATCAAAACACACTGCATCCCGGAGCTCTATCAACCTTACCAAGTCCTCAGATGGAACCAGAGAAGCTCGAGGCTGCCCGACCCATGAAAACAGAACCCGAGGAACGATCAACACTTCTATCTGAGGCCAGAAAGGGCTATGCCTCACTCGAAAAGGCTTATTTGTGGCTGCAAGAAACTTTCCCAACAGTCATGGCCGTCATGGCTCATCTCCCGTTCGCACTAGTGCCCTTTGCTTTCGCCATGTTTGTTCTAGTCCAGGCACTAGTAAGTAAGGGATGGGTCAACGTGTTTGCCTATGGTTGGTATCATTGGTCTAAGCGTACTGGCACAGTTGGAAGTATCGGAGGAATGGGCTTCCTTTCGTGTGTCTTGTCCAACGTGAGTTTCCCCTAATCGTCTTAAATCACTGCAAGATGCTGACTTTATTTAGTTCTCTGGCACTAATATTGGCACCACTATCCTGCTATCACGCATCATTCAAGCTTGGAAAGAGATCAACTGCCATGACGCCCAACTCATCAGCGACAGGACATACTGGGGCACGATCTACAGCATGGCCGTCGGAGTCAACTACGGAGCATTCAGCACCGCCTTCAGCGCATCACTAGCCGGCCTTCTCTGGAGGGATATCCTTGCTCGAAAGCACATTCACGTGAAGAGTCACGAATTCGCCCGCGTCAACTTCCCCATCATTGCGATCTCGATGGCTGTTGGCTGTCTGATACTGGTCGGAGAGGTCTACATCGTGAGGGACAACTCACCATACTCCACATTCGAAAAGGCTTGCCCGAATAATTAATTAATAAAGGAACACATAGATATTATAATTATAGACTGTACATAGCAATCTGAACATACCCATGAAATAGACTTCCCCTACTATTAGACGACGGTTGAGCCCCTTTGACCCGACCTACCCACCACCAGATTTACGTTGTTCGCGCAGGCGCTCCAAAACCCAATCCAAGCTACGAAATCCACTATCAGTCTCAATCCATGACGGCGCAACCCAACTCTTAGTCTCAGCGTTATATGACTTAAGAAGACTCATCACCTCGGTCGTGTTCTCATTCGCCGCCTTCAAAATCTTATTCACAATCTTCTCATCATCCACATCTGCTTCTTTAAGAGCTGGAAGCATTTCTGGGTAACAGCATCTCCTGTACACCAGGTCCAATGCCGTTCGTCCATAGTTATCTGGGATATTTGGGTTTGCGCCGTACTCAAGAAGTCGTCTCACGGCGAAGTAGTTCCCAGATTCGGCGGCTACTGCTATTGGAGTCATCTTGTATGGTCCTGCTGTGTTGTCAAGCTGGTCTTTAGTGTTGTATTTTCGAAGGAGTTCGACAATCATGATTCCAGCGACCTCGTGCTCTTCAGCAAATTCGCCGACATACTTAATAGTAAAATGAAATAACGAAAACGTGTCACGGCCGATATCTACCAAGAATCCATCAGAGCCATTGCGGTCCGGAAGACTGAGCAGAAACTTGACGCGATGGAGGGCATTCCTGGTGCCTGTTAAGAGCATGTCTGACATAATACTCTTGCTAATCGACGTAGGGATGCGGTCTCTATCCGCACCATGATCGAAGAGATACTGTGCAACAGTAAAGTTTCCACTGTAGGTGGCAGTATAGAACGCGCTCAAAGGCTCTGGCGTGACCGGATCGACTGGGAGACCCATTTCCAGAAGCTTCTCAATGAAGTAGACGTCATCTGTTTCTTTAGCAGCACGGTGCAGCGCGTTGAGGCCATCAGCATCTACCGCATTTACATCTGCGCCAGCGTCGACAAGAGCCTGAAACATATCCCGATCGCCATTCGTAATCGCCAGAAACAGAGCAGAGCCTCCATTGGATATCCTTCCAAAGGTAGCGTTGATCTGCTTCGCGAAACCCAGCTCAAGACCGGAAACCATAAGGTCTGCCGCGCATTGATGGTACGCCGTTGCAAAAACTGCTGTCATCTTAACATTGTCCCCGAGTTGTAAGACAGCATCCGTAGGTGCGCCGCTCTCAATCAAGGCTTTCATTGTCTTCTTGGTCTCCAACTCAAAGTCGACTCCCAATGTCAACAGTCGCTGCCAACGAGGAGTTCCGGATATAACGTGGAAAAGAGGCAAATACATAAGGTCGCTTCCGCCTACCATTGGCTTCAGCTTGCTTACTTCCAGTCGAACTAATGGCTCTTGGAGAAGACGTTCGATAACTGGTGAGTAGCACAGTCCACATGCGAGTTCAAGTGGAGAGAGGTGTGATGCCTCCCCCTCCTCTACCTCCATACAGAATGTCGGATCAACACCCAGCTTGAGGAGAACATCCACGGCAGACAGTCTCTTCTGTGTGATAGCCCAGTGCAGAGGAGTTTGAGCCAGAATTCCATCTTGGTCAACTCTTACTCCATATTGCGTGCGTGATATTCCACAAGCAGGAGAGTTTAGCTCGGCGCCTTTGCTGACCATAAGGCTTGCGATGGCCTCATGGTCTTCGTCTTCGAAGGAGCAGAGCCAGTGAAGAGGCGTTATACCTCTTTCGTCAGCCATCTGTGCAGCACTTCGGCAGCTGGGGTGTCGTATTATCGTCTCCAGAACGCGTTTTCGACCCAGACGAGCCGCGACCAGTACAGGCGTCTCCTCATTCTGCAGAGCTAGTTCGGGCAAGCTTTGATTCTGGTTCAAACAGGTCATTGCCACATCTGGCTTGTCCAGAACAATGCTCCATAAAAGCAGATCTCTGGAGTAGGAGAACTCGACTTCCCTTAGAGACAAGACTTGCAACATGGAAGATAAGTCCTCAGACGCGCTAACGTTGACGCCGAGACGATTCAGTTCATCAAGCTGAGACTTCTGCTTGACTTGTCGCCAGTCTGAAGGCCAGTCTTTTTTCAGTTTCTGGAGAGCAACTGGGTTCCCGGCTTGTGCTGACTCGACGACCCAGGTACGTAGCGTCTCATCATCAGGAGTCTCTTGGTCAGGAACGTGAGAAAACACAGATATATAGAGAGTTCGGGCTTCTTCGGAACCGAGCTGGGCTGCTTGGCGAATATAGTAAGATGCTGACTTCAAATTGTACTCAACTCCTATATCGTCCATATAGGCACTAGCAAGGTTTAGGGCGGCTTTTTCTCTTTCGCTCTTATTGTTGGATGTCTCAAAGATGGTCTTCAGACTATTGAATAGGGCGACCCGGGCAGCCTTTGGAGTCTTTTGCAGGGTATTTGAGCTTTTCTTAATCTTGATTGAGTTAGTTCCGCTGCATCTTTGCATTGGTATTGAAACATACGTCAGGGATGAAGTCTTCGTCTTTGAGAAGCTTTATTGGTTCCGCTTTCGACTTGTTGGTAATCCTATCCATCAATTAGCAAAGTAGCTCAGGGGTTGAAAACTACTATAGCTTTGGACCAGATTATAGGTTAAGGTAGTGTACTAACAATGAGAACAATTCGGTATTGAATGGCTCGTTCAAGAGTCCAGCGCAGTCCAAGATGAGTAAACATGCATTCACGGCAGAAAGAGGCTGAGCGTCACTCGTTTCGTTTGGAATGGCTTCCCTGGGCAAGAGTTGCGATATGGTAGGCAAGAGTTCTGATATCGTCTTCTCAAGTCTGGCCTTAGAAATTCCCTTGAGCGCAGCGATAAACGGAGTCTCGCCTTGACTGAATGAGGAATAGTACCTCTCATGCACTCTTGGCAAGAAATGGGTCATCATGTTACATATTTGCCATGGATCAATGCTTGCAGGGGTGTCCTGGAGATCGAGCTCCTGGCGGAGATATGCAAAGATCACAGTAGTAAGACCTTTGAGAATCGTCCTTTCGGATCTCTCATCATCTGTCGTGGGGATCTTGGCTCTGTACACGATGCTCTCAAAGGTAGGAAGCGCAGCTCTTAGGGCGCTGGCATCTGGAGTATCACGCCCATCCATGCTGTGGACGAGGGACTTTGTAAGTTCGATATGATCGATAACTTTGGACATGCTTGAGAATCTCGTTTCTGGAGAGCACTGCAAGCATGTGAGAATGAGCTTTGCCAGTGTCATGAGTGGATACTTTTCGTTCCGTAGACGATTCAGGACGTTGAAAGTAGCGAGGCTCGCTATCAGATTAGTCTTTTTGAGCTTCCGAACACTCTCCAGCCTCTCGCCGTCTGGTAAGGTGCTGTGGTAAGCCACTCCGTCACCAATAATCGTCCATAACGTCAAGCCAAAAGAGTAAATGTCTTGCTGACGAAGATATCGGCTGTTGAAATCTGTTGTCTCTGCCTCAGGTGCACGGTAAACCTCGGTACTGCCGATGAGCTGGCCACCTTTCATGGGCATCGCAAACCCAAAGTCGCTGATTTTAACAATGGTCTCTTTGGTTGGATGTTTGAAGACGAGAAGATTGGAGGGCTTGACATCGCCGTGGACAATTCCTGCTTCGTGAAGACCTTCGAGGCCCCTTGCTGCGTCTATAGCAATGTCTAGCTTCTCTTGCAGCGAGCGCCCGTAGCCTGCTTCTTGATATGACTTGAGATTTCCATACTCAGCATATTCAAGCACCAGAGCGGGAACAACGGTTATTCCCTCCTTGTTTCCGGTATCATGATACATGACAGCCAATAGATCAACGATGTTTTCATGTTTCTGGACAGGAGGGTGTCTCAAGATCTGTAGTTCCAAGGCTATGTCGGCAAAGGACACAGAGCCGTCATCTTGCGTTCTTGGATGTTTAACAGCGACATGTTTGCGACCTTTCAAGATCTCCGTACCCAGACCAATCGGAAAGGAAGACGCTTTGACTTTTCGAACATCGAACGAGCCACCACCAAGGGATACATCTTGGAAGGTGGGGGCAGCATTCGATATCACAGGCTGCAGGCCTATAGCGTCGCCACCATTTGCGAAGGATACTGCTATAAATCCCGCAAAGTGAGGGCAGTGAATACCGGGAGGTGGAACGGGGGTAGGATCTTCACTAGTGGATTCTTGGTTCTCTTGAGGCTGTTGCCGAAAGGTGAACGCCGAGGAGAACTCCATCTTGATTATGCTACAGGATGAGAAACACACAGCATCTCGTAAATCGCTCGAGCTTGATATCATGATTCTCGGGTGACACATGACCTCAGCTTGCAGGAATCACCGGATTATCAATTTACCCCGCCACGAATGTGCGTAAACCCCGCAGCTGATGGTATGCGGCTCAAGCTCTCATATTCCCGGTATTATTCTTGAAATCACTAGAAATTCGGAGTGTCTGTTTAGTGACTGGACCAAGAGCAACATGGTAAGCGATTTAGTGGATTTCCAGGTCGGAGCGGCCGGCCTCGGAATCGGGGCATTTGGTGGCCTGATAGACGCCTTCACGGCCTGCGCAAGGATATATGGCCTATGGAAATCGCTACGAGATCTTGATGGACATCTGGGCCTACTCCGGACTAAGCTTATACTCCAAGAGGCTTTGTTAGACCAGTGGCAGAGAGACTGGCTTGATCAACCGACCTCTAAACGAATCGACATCCAGAAACAACGGATTCTTCAGAGACACAAAGATGCTGTTCTCGCCTCGTTAACAACAGTCAAAATACTACTCGAGTCGCTGGAGCCACTTCGTGAGGCCTCGAGATCAGAACTTACACTCGAGCGCCTGAAATTGGTGACTGGTGGGGCGGAAGAGCATGATAAGACGCTTTTGCAAATAAGCGCAGTCCTCAGCGACTTGTATCGCTTGCTGCCGACTCGAGACCCAAACATTGCCCTTTCACAGACTGTTTTGTCATTGGAGCATATCGACAATAATCAGCAAGTACTATTTCAACACAGCGATTCAACTCAGCATGTGATACAGCCCGATAAGCTCAAACGAGCCATCAACTTTCGCCAACTGGGATATGACCTAGACCAAGACCTAGAAAAGCGAGTCGTGGCGTTTAAAAGCAGTACTGGTGATGCTGATCTCACTATTCGCTCAGACAGAGTCAGGATTCTGAAAGATGATGATGTCGCTGGCGGATTAAGAAGTTTCGGGACACTTGACTCAAACACTCCGATAATCATTGAGTGGAAGCGTTACGACATTACCTGGAAAGGACAGAAAGGAATCAGACTCAGAGGAAGGATCCAGAACATTGCGCGGCTCTTGCACGCTGATGCAAAGCCCGAAGAACTCCTGACTCTCAACTGTCTAGGAGTGTTTGAGGACATTGAGAAGAGTCGATATGGGCTGATCTTTGGATATCCTCTAGGAACCAGTCAAACAACAGATCTGGTATCTCTACAAGCGTTGATCAAGTCACCCACGCCCGAGACTCTACCTACACTGGGTGACCGATATCGTATGGCTTATACGCTGTCACTCTCACTGGCCATCCTTCATGCGTCGGGATGGCTCCATAAGAGCATCAGAAGCCATAATATCATGATTCCAGTGCGGCGCAATCAGCCCATCTGGTCTCAGCCATACCTCGTCGGTTTTGAATTCTCCCGCCCAGATTCAATCGATGAGACCACCGAAAAGCCCGAACAAAGCGTTCGATTCAACCTATATCGTCATCCTTCCGCGCAGGGTATTCCAGGAGAATCATACCGCAAAGGCTTCGACATCTACAGTCTCGGCGTCGTGCTTCTCGAAATTGGTCTATGGCGCGTAGCATGGAGCCTACGTCGCGACGACGAAAACCCCGCCAAGTTCAAGGAAGTGCTGCTCAGCAAGGTAGACGACAGGCTAGCTCACTTCATGGGGACAGAGTATCAAGAGGCGGTCAGGAGCTGCCTGAACGGTGGTTTGGATCATGGGGAGGGATCGGTGATACGGGCTTTCTACAATGAGGTTGCGGAAATTATGTGCTCATTGGCGGAGTCGCAGCCATAGTGATTGTAGCATCTCTTATCTGCTATAGTCTAGGGATGATAGTACTGCACAGGACTTTTTGCACTTGTCTTAGTTTAGCTTGGTTTTAGGGACTTTGTTAGTGCTGTGTTGTATCAAAGCGTTTAGCTTGACGGACCCCTGTATGTCGTCCGAAATCCTGACAGGGGCAATCAAAGACCTCGGCAATGATGTTTCTAGCTACCATGAAGACTCAGTGAGCTCCAGTGCTTCATAAATGCCTCGACAGAAGCTGGAGGATACGTGTTGGCAACTATCGTGTGAATGATATCAGGTCCTGTTGAAAAATGCTGCGGGCATGACCTTGTTGAAGCCTCATCTTCAGTGTGCCATTCTGCCTGCTTGTGGCACTAAATCGCTCTTGGAGCACGGCCTCCAGAATGATCTGCATAGAAGCTTCGAAGTGACTCGTCCGGGGTCAAGAGGCCATCAACGCATGACTTAATGTTATCTAGGGCCAAAGGAGCAATGCCGTCCAACATCCACTAACCCACGCGACTAAGAGCGGATAAGGCATGATCTGCAGGGGTATCCGCATCACGAAATCTAACTTGTTGATTACGCTTATCGTAACCGCCGCCACGACCAATAGCATCCCGTCCTGGCATCCCCTACTCGTTTTAGAATGGTTATGTCCTGAGAGTTCACATGATAAACTAACAAATAGTTCCTTTACAAAAGCAGTTTAATCACGGATAGATCCTAGGTCTCAGCTGCCCCCATAACAAACGTCCCTCCTCCCCATTGCCGAGTCCCGATCCAGCTCCCTATCAGGGCCTTAGCAATGCCGAATTCTCCGGACATAGTCGGCGGTAGCATCCCTTCTCGGTAGGTGCTTAAGCCAAGACTGGCGATGCCCCCCTGTCGCGCCACGGCGGAACTGCTCGTTGTTTACTAGACGCGCTCATTCCGCTCCCGCAATCAAGAAGCCTGGAGAAGACCTTTTGTTAGGTAAAGGGGTCGCTGGGGCTTTGGTGGGGTAACCACCTCATGGCTGCCACGATTCATGTGAGCAGCCAAGAAGCCAAACAGATGCCAAGGACGGGAGGCTGCATAGACAGATCAGCCAAGGAATCTAGGTCCGGAATCTATCGCGCGGATCAAAGGGACTAATCACGTCAGAGATGTGCCTCTTTTCTCGGAAGGTGGCTCGGATGTTGGAAGCCGAGCGAGGTGTGAGCCAGAGATAGATGAAGCATCACCAAATGGAGATATGGCGGAATCTCTCAATCAATGTCAGACTCCTTTGAGTCAGTAAAGATATATAAGTTGAGATAGGAACCATCTATCCTGGAAACAAATCATCATCACTCACTCACTCTTCTCTGGTTTCATCTCTATCTCTCAGCCTCTCACCGATATCACGATGCCTTCTATCCACGCTCTTCTCACAGCCTCTTTGGCTTTTGCTTCCATTGCCCTCGGTGCCCCTGCTGCCCAGGACAAGAAGTTTACCGTTGAGCAAGTCAAGAACCCCAAGTTCATCAAGAACGGCCCTCTCGCCCTCGCCCACGTCTACGCCAAGTATGGCGTTCCTCTTCCCAAGGGTCTTGAGAAGGCTGTCAAGGCCGTGAGACCTCCTCACGCCCACTCCAAGCGTCAGAATGGTAGCGGCAGCGCCACGACTACACCCTCGGATGAGGATGTTGAGTGGTTGACACCCGTCCAGATCGGAACTCCTGCTCAGACCTTCAACTTGGACTTCGACACTGGCTCTTCTGATCTCTGGGTCTTCAGCACCGAGACTACTGGTAGCAGCGGTCATGATGAGTATAACCCTGCCAAGAGCAGCACAGCCAAGAAGCTCTCTGGCGCTACATGGAAGATCAGCTATGGTGACGGAAGCTCCTCCTCTGGAGATGTCTACAAGGACAAAGTCTCTGTCGGCGGCCTCGTTGTGAGCTCCCAGGCCGTTGAGGCCGCCCAGAAGGTCTCCTCCGAGTTCGAGCAAGAGACTGGCCTCGACGGTCTCCTCGGCCTTGGCTTTAGCTCCATCAACACCGTCAAGCCTACACAGCAAAAGACCTTTTTCGATAATGCTGCCAGCACCCTGAGCTCTCCTGTCTTCACCGCTGATCTGAAGCACCAGAAGCCCGGAAAGTACAACTTCGGCTTCATCGACAGCACTGCCTACACTGGCAAGATTGGATACGCCTCCGTCGACTCCTCCGAGGGCTTCTGGGAGTTTACCTCTACTGGATACGGTATTGGCTCCGCCGCCATCAACAGGAGCCCCATCACTGGTATTGCTGATACTGGTACTACTCTTCTCCTCCTCCCCGACGATGTCAACTCCGCATACTATGCCAAGGTCAGCGGTGCCCGATACAGCTCTAGCTATGGTGGATATGTCTTCAGCTGCTCTGCTACTCTCCCCAGCTTCAGCTTCGTTGTTGGCGGCGTTACCATCACCATCCCTGGCTCTTACATCAACTATGCCCCTGTTCAGGACGGATCTACTACCTGCCTTGGTGGTATCCAGCCTAGCGACGACATTGGCATCAACATCTTTGGTGACATTGCACTCAAGGCTGCATTCGTCGTTTTCGATGGTGGCAACCAGCAGGTTGGCTGGGCTAAGAAGACGCTGTAAGTGACTTCAGTAGGTGATGGATGAGTCTGTAAATAGCTGGATCTTGTGCTGCATTTAAACCTTGTACATAGCCTTTTACTTGTCAATAGTTGAAATGAACATACCATTGGACACTTTAGATCAACGTATCACAACAGTTAATTCGGTCTTGTGTTTTGACATATTAATGGTATGATATAGGCCTAACAACCCATAAATTCTCTGTAGAGCTTAAAAGCCAGAAGACCATGGGAAGTTTTTCAACAGGCTTATTCTCCAGTAAAAATAAATATATTGGATCGATGCGAAGGCTTGGGCTTGTGAATGACGTCGAACCTAAAGCACTTTGCGGTTTGCCTTCAGTGAGATGTACATTTTGGTTGACTGTTACGCAGCCAAGACTGACATCAGAACAGCAAACCGAGATCCCTACGGAAATTCTTTATCTCCTTTTCTTTCGACAACATCCGTTCTCACTCCTTCCTGCTTAGAGGTCCAATACCTCGCTCTCAAGGCTATCGAGGATTGATCAGTGTCACATAGTCTTCGTGCCTCTCGTTGTAAATCAGATTACGATCGTGAATAAGAGTTATCCCGATTTGTTTTTGAAGATACTTAATACTTAATACGGTTGCCAAGCAACACAACACTAAAGTTTGGAAATGCAACAGAGGTATTGCTTTGCTACATTAAATCCCATGACAGGACAAAAAGTTTCATCGCCCCTCTTTTTTAAGTCATATATGCCATGGAAAGGTATTATTAATTTTGGCAAATTACTATGTAGATATACTGTATGCGTAGCCCTGACAGAACCTGGTATCCTCTTATGGGTACAAGCCTTCCAGCCGTTTGCTCGTCGTCCCAGTCTTGCGAGCAAGCACCTCAAGCATTTGCGGGATTCCTTTCGGAGCTCTTAACGGCGGATCTGGTTCCTCTATATCCGAGTCAGAATCAGAGTCAGAGCCAGATCCCCAATCCATATCCATAGCTATTAGCTCATGCATCTCAACGATATCGTTGCTGTCAAAAATGCCCTCGCGGTGGTTCAACTTGCGAAGGAGGTCAAGTGCTTGGAGCCTCTCGTCCCCGCCTTCATTGGAGATGGCAACAAATGACAAACCAGACACCAGACATCCGTCTAGTGAGAAGGTAGGTTGGCCAAGTGCTATGAGAGGTGCGGCCACTTTCTCTGCGGCCTCTATGAAGCCTTTGAATGGATTGGGAGGCTGTCTTCCTTTGTTGTCATACGCGTTGATGTACATCTGCAGAGATTGGTAGTGAAGCTCCAGAGTTTGGATATGCGCTATCTCATCACTGGATAAGCTTGGCATCAATTGTTGAGTCAAAGCTTCGAAACGGGAATTCCAGCGACGGAGCATATCCTCAAACGCGCTGTCGTTGGTCAACCCATCTTCCCTATCCGGATTCCATGGCTGGAAGTCATGGTGCAGCCTTAGCTCATGCAAGGCATATGAGGCCTCGCTGAGCGTTGCAAACGGCGATTCAACACTCGCTTCAGTGCCAGTTTCACTTCGACACCATTTCTTGATGCCCGGCAGTGGATGGTCTCCCATGTAGCCAGCCGATGCAAGGCCCATCTCGCTAAACATGCCGACAAGTCCCTCTATCATATCTGAGGTATCCGAGGAGCTTTGACACCTCAGTGACTGAAATACCGTATCGCCAGCCGCGAGATGTTGCAGGAGTTCATCGTACCGACCAGTCAGTCCCTCACAAGTCATGAAGAGTAGACAGCAAATCAGTATACAGTGAATGTTCTCGTTCGAAGGTGCGGACATTATGGGGAGAATCGAAGATATGGCTCTGTTGTAGTGTTGGATGACAGGACGCTGGAGGTGATCTGGGCGGGAGTAAGGTAGACTTTGGGCCATGTAGGCTCGATGAGATGCCCCAACTGCAATCATGCTGTAACGGATAGCATCGTATTGATATGACATCGGAAGGGCGTATTTGAGCCAGAAGTTCATGGCAGCAGACGAAGGTGAAAGCTGTTTTGCTGTCCAGTGCAGGAAATGTTGAAGGTAGCCCTTTTCAGGATCAGATAACACGGAGAGTTGGTCAACAGTCTGCATAGATAGCAGTGGGAGTGAAATAGGGACTCCAGGCTTCAGGGAGGCATCTCGACGCTTAGAGCGCTTTGAAGCCTTGGGCTTGGGTGGTGCATATCCGTCGCACTTCATCTTGTCGTTATGGCAGCGTCGACAAAAAGGTTTTGCTTCGTCGCATTTCAAGTGCCTGATTCTAAAAAGAGGATGCCTATGAGCTTTATACAAGAGGGCTGAGAAGGTTGCTTGGACTCACTTGCTACAGTGTTTCCTAATTAGTGATGTTTTACGAGAAACAAGGCGGTAAGCTATCAACGTACCAGGTGATGCATCCCGTTCTGACCTTGGGAGTCGAGGCTCGCTTGAATTTGCCCCTCATCTCGAGGGCCTGATTGGCTGTCATGGCTTTAGGGAATAAAAGGACCTATTGCTTGTTACGAGACTGCAAATTGGAGGTGAATGGTACCGGCGAGACTGTTTTATGCCAATGAGAACGCCGAGGCTGGTGAGAAATTGTACGAGAGTGGCTGAGATGAAAATGGGGCTTTGCTTGCAGGTTTACGAGAAATCCAATCATGTCTCGCAATTCAATGGGTCATAGAAGGCCAACAATGATTGGTAGACTGGGAGCTGGTCTAGACTCTGTGTGACTCAGCGCATTTTCGTGACTCGCCTCACAGAGTGGGCCAGTCGTTATCTTATCTCGTTCCAAGGTGACGAAAAAGCTTCAGGTTAGCCAAGGCGAATATCTATACAAGCCTTTAGACCAGTTTATGTCGACATCCTGATCTAATGTAGGACATTTATTGGTTCTTGAGGTTCTCGTGAGTTTCAATCAGCTTCCAGAGGTATCTGGATCTTCTGCGTTTTTGCGACACGGCCAGTGATTTGTTAGTTTAATTTGAACTGTTCTCTAGGCCCGCGATTCTGTGAATGTCTAAACACTGGAATGAATTGATCTATAAATATAGCACCGACTAACTGACACTGATACTACGACCCATTGCTTGCCGTTTGCTGACTGCCTCGAGAGTCTGAGTTATAATGCTTCGGCTCAGCTGGGTTTCGAATCAATCGTCTGAGACCCTTTCCCTCTCAAAGCAAACAAGGCGTAGCTTTCTAATATCCACCGTTGGGCTTGAGATGCGGAAATCTATAGGTTCAGACGAATCCAGGGAATTCTGCCAGAAACTCAATCTCCCTTCATGTTTATCATTGTGTATGTTGTGATCGGCGGCTATCTTGTCCAGGTTCCAAGGTCGATCAAGATTGAAGTTGCATTGGAAGATTGAACTTCTCTTGCGCTCAGGAGCTCTCCCGTCTGATGTGACAGTGGCAAATGGGTAGTCAGGATGGATTTGGTTTGTGAAAAGACCTAAAGAAACGCAATCGCTGTAAAAGCTATGCCAAACAATAGTCCGTTTGATAAGCGTGGTGAACAAGTCGGTGGCGAGATTGAGGTCAGGATCTCCGTCGAATACAACGGACCAAGATCCCGCAGGCATCCCTGCCTTTACAACCTCTAATCCATGCACAACCCAGTTGGTGAAGTAGGAGTCCTGATCTGGTGCATCGATATCGTCTATGGAGTAGAATTCTCCGGCTTCTGGCTCGCTTCGTTCAAAGAACATGTTGATCAGCATGTAGGCTGTTGGTCTCTCGGAACTCATCACTAGATTATTCCAGACATCAACGCGTTGTTCAAGATGCAACTTTGGGTTCTCCTTGCAAAACGGAATCATCCCCATCGCGTGGGACTCGGGAAACCCAACTGAGATCCTGTCTTCGTTCAGTACCAGCTTGCGTAAATGTCCGCGTTGAGCTGATGATAAACGCTTGAGAAATCTGATAGCGACAGCTGTTGCCGAGAACCAGTATTTTCGGCGATATCTGTACCTCGGCCCCTTATACCTCGCATCTAAGAATCCCGAGTCATTGTCTTGGACTCGGTGCCAGTTACCTAAGCTTTCCAAGAAGCGGTGTCGTTGGAGACGCTCCGCGGCTTCTCTGAGGCAGAAAAGTGAGGGAATGTCCCAATGATCGAACGACAGGTTGAAAAGTTCCTCTGGTGAGAATGAGTCGGCCCACCCTGGCAAGACCTCGTGGATGGCTTCCGCGATATCGGCTGCGTTCTTCAAATTGACTTGGTGGAGGATGCAAACAATGGCGCGTTGGAATCCAACAGTACTATCGCACCAATCCAAATTTGCTCCAGTGAGAATTGCTTCCTTGTCGAAGTCCGTAACAGCCCGGAAATCTACTGGGGGAAACCTAGGGTGTCCATCGGATCGGAGGTAGACGCTGATCATCTCCTTGATACAGCCCACGTATTGTGGAGCTACGTCCTCGACCTGGTCAAACATTTCAGGAGTGACACAACGTCTCATTCGTATTAGAAGCTCAGATAGTAACACGGTATGGAACCGAATGAGGTTACTGTGTATTGCTGCTTGATGCTGAAGGTCTTTGCGATAAAGGGTCGAGAAGGTGATGGAATTGAGCTTGAACGGGATTGACGTTGTTTCTTCAGCAACAGATCGGCAAGCATAGCGTAGGGATATGCTGATAGGCTGGCCATCAGCCTGAACCAGTTTGTCAGAGTCGCCGTCGTAGACATAACCGCCGTCGACTTTGAAGTATTCATGGTAGATTTGCTGCCGTAGCTCTAATGGAAGACCTAGGAAGGTAACCTTGGGCCTTTGAACGAGTGATGAAGGATGCGATAGCATTTCTAAGGGGAGGAATAAAATTTGTGACGACACAGGCTGTGCAGGGTAAAGGTCTGTTGAATGAGGGAAGTGGGGATGCGAGGGGCAGTGATCTTTTATAGGCTACAACTAGACTCACTACTGATGACTCACACAGCCACAAAGCGTAATGAGACTCAAACTTCAAGCCTCCGCTTTGAGTCAGAACTTTGTTGCACCAAACAGCAATACAGACTGAGCATATTACGTCACAAGGTGGGACAACGAGAGTAAAATCATGGAAGTATCATTATAAACTGCGGTAAGGTTTGGGTTTCAAAAGAGGCTTCAGCCTCCAGGCCACAAAGGTAAAGGACACCAATAAACACATACGGGCAAAATACTCGTCGCCCACACAATCGCCTAAGATCTTGCTTTTGGCTGAAAGCTAGATGGTCTGATGACTGATTCTAAAGGCGTATAAATGAGTGCTGGGATTAAGTTAGCGAACTGTAGACAGATTGCAACAAGGTTTGGATTGACCTGCCTGCTGCTCGTCCGCAAGGATGATCAGCTCAGAGCACACGAAACACACGCAAGGTAAGCTGCCCGATGGAAGCAAGTCTGTCAACTCAAGATAACAATCTCAAGATGACTTCCACTGCGACTTACATGGTTAGTATTTTGACAAAATGATAAGGAGCGGTGGAAAAGGACTTACCCGTACCCGTACGACAAGTGATCGGTCAGCGGCCTCGGCCGCCTCCGGACTTCTCAACATACTAGTAATTGATCAGCTCACATGCCTCATGCTATCATTAGGCCTAGCACTTACTCCTACACCATGCGACATCGCGAACCTGCCTCGAGGGCTATGGCTACAGATCAGCGGCGAAGACAGCTACAAGAGACTCTCTAAGGATATCCTAGAAGGCAACATTGAAGATATCGTCCTCGCGACTAATAATGAAAGACAATTAGCAGGAATACATTACATGTAGAATAAAACTTACGGCTCGTCTACTTTGCCTACGACGCCTACATGAGAAGCTGCGAGGGTCAAAGTCACCTGAAGACGATTCCCCGGCGCGACCTGAAGGTGCTGCTGAACAACGAGACGGCGGCGATCGATAAAGCGAACCAACTATTCCCGTAGTTAGGTATTCTGGTGCAACCTGTAGAAGGAGGTCAAACTTACAACCGGGCCTGGGCGCATCACGTGGTGGACTTGTGGGAGAAGATACACTCCCTTTATCCCCCTCACTGGAAGAAGTGTCAGAACGATTATCTCGAATGATAGACACATGGAAAAGACGTAGTAACGTACATGATGAGTCAAGCGGCGAGCGATGACTGTGCTGGTCGAAGAGTTGTGAGCTGGGCCGTTCCTTCTAGTTAGACCCTCGTAGAGGTAATGGAATGAAAGGTTAGACATACAGGAAAAGTTAGATGGACTGGTGGCGTTGGGCGGAAAAGCTTGTCTGTCTGATGGCGTCAGTCGATCCGTCTTAAGACTTCAATAACTGAAGTAGAGATAGATAGGAGGAAGGCTTACTGGAGATTCGGCCGTAATCAGAACTAGGTTTTCAGTCAAATAAAGCTTCTACTTGAAGACGTCAGTATCTAGATTCGCCAAAGGCAATGCGAAAGAACGAGAGGGGTGTAGGCGGTGGAGGGGACCGGCGATAGCTGAAATGGCGGGAGGAGCAGCCACAGCGCGGATGGGAGGGCCAGCAGCCATGAAGTTCAAGGACAAGTGGGAAAGACTGGCAAGAGTGAGGATGAGAGGAGTAACAAGCTCCAAGTATCCGAACGAAGGAGAGGGACCGAGAGGCAAAAGCCAAGTGAAGGATACAAGGGGCGGCCAGAAGGAAGAGGATAGAAGAAAGTGAACGGAGGGTGAATCGACAAACGAGAACCGAAATACTTACTACTGAATGAGTCACAAAGGTTTTGAACACAAAGGCTCTGCTGAAAGCAGAGAGAGCGCCGCAACTGGCGCGAAGCAGGCGAGTTACGGCGTCGCCAAGGTAGGATACACTTGGCGTAGCGATGATGAGGAGTACCTCTTATGGAGGAGATGCGTCTATGCTGGGGAGACGGGATACCCGGCAGGTGATGGGTGCATCCTTGAAGTAGGAGAGACTGCACGAGGCTGCGCTATGGGGTTCATGCAGGTGTGAGGAGGAAGGGGGAGGGGGAGAGAGAGTAGAGGAGGAAGAGAGGCGGGTTACTGTGGCTATCCGGTCCCGACGCCTGCCGGTGTATAATAAGATGAAATGGGGACTGCCCTTCGAGGAGACGTAGATGTCCCTTTGGCGCTATCGAATAGTGTGATACCATTGCCATACGAGACCATTGTCAGTTCGGACATGGTCGACTGTAGCGAGTTGGAAGTGGATATCCGCTCCTCACGGGGCGAGATGCAACTGGGGTCGAAAGGGAACTTGGAAGACTTCTTTCTCACATTGTCGAACTGCTCGACGTCAAAGTAGGTGATGGCCCACTGGGCCGCGACTCCTCCGTCGACAGTGAGAAGTCTAGAGAAGTTGGTGTGTTGAAGCTCCCGGAATAAAAGCTTTCGCTGGGGGTCAAGGCGTGTACATTCGACCAAGAGGTGGAACGGGGTTTCTCGGGATTTGGCGCAAGGACAGGATGGAGCATCGCCGAGCTTGATCCTGCAGAGATGGTACTTGAGTCCGATGAACTCGGTCCTGCATTGGAACAGCATGGTACTCTGTGCCCGCGTCAAACCCTTGTAGTAGCCGAGGCTTTGTTTACCCCAGTGCTCATCCAAAGCAACTGGGAGTCTCAGACGCGAAGGGTGCTTTCCAGCTGCGCGTTGGGTGTTTTCGCGACCTTTAACGTAGAGTTGCCACAAGAGCTGACAGTCCTGGGCTGCCAGCCACTTGATATGTGACCCCACGATCTTGCCACGCCCCTTGCGGTCTGCAAAGCGATCTGCCATGGCCTGCACATGCGAAGGATTATCCGAGTCCTGAGCCAGCAGCGCCTGATACTCGAAGGCACCTTTCAGCATTTCTCCTGCCTCTTCCTCCAGGGGTATCATTGGGTTCCCGATCCTAGCTTTTGAGGTACCATCCCCGCAAGACAGGGACCTCCATCGCGAATCGTGGGAAGTAAAGCTCATCGCTCGTTGTAAAGTCGCCTGTGAGTGCAGGATAGTCCACATGTTCTCGATGAACAACTCCTTCTCAACCAAGGTACCAGCAACGCAACCAAAAGCGCCCGAGACGAAGCGAAGGCATTCAGACTGCAAGGACTGAAGGCGGAGAATCAACTTCTTGTTGAGGCCAAAGTGCAGAGGTGTGCTCACGCCCTCACGCTGCTTGATGAACCAAGCTCCACAAGCGTAGGTGATGACAGGACGAATCAGCGTCAAGTAATATTGACGGATTGCATACATGTCAGGGCCCCATGTGCTCCCCGAAATCCGCTTCATGTAACCCAGTCTCTGTCTGCACTTCCTGACGATCTCGGTTACATGAAGGTCAAAGGTCATCTGAGAGTCCACTATGACACCCAAGATTGTCATCTTCTCCTGGACCTTCTCGTCGAAACCTTCGATCACGGGCCTCACTTGGTTGTGAGTCGGCTGTCGAACGGTTGGTAGTCTCATGTGCATGACGTGGTACTTGTGAGAACCAAAGCTGATGAAAAGCTCCTTGGCGATTGGCAACATCTGCTCATGGAGGATTTCAAGTCCTCTGCAGTTGATGGCATAGCTGGAAGACACGGCGATGTAGTAGACGTCATCCACAAAAGAGAACTGGTATAGGCGGACGGTCTCCCTCTTGCCGTCAACGTAGACGAATCGGGGAGGGAATGTTTGTTCCACGAGAGGACAAACAAAGAAGTAGAAGAGGATGGTAGAAAGGGGCGAGCCTTGAGGGATTCCTGTGTTCAGCCCAAACCGCTTGGAGACGATGCCGGGCAAACGAAGAGTGGCATCTCGCAGTGAAAGCACAAGCCGGATGATGTCAACGAACCATCTGGGGAAGCCTTTGTCGTACAAGGTTTGCAAAAGCTTCTGGCGATAGACGTTATCGTAGGCACTGCTCATATCCAGACCGAGAATCGTAACAACGTCATCGCTGTTGGAGCACCAAGTGGTATAGATGATACGGAAGAGATACTGCAGGGCCTCGGTTGTTGTCTTGTTACCAAACTGGGTTGCTGGAAGGAGATGTGGATGTTGCTTCAATACATCAAGCATCATGTCGGCGAGGATCCTTTCGTAAAGCTTGCCGACGGTCGAGAGTAATGAAATGGGCCTGTAAGACTCGGGCTTGTGCGGCTCCTTGCCAGCCTTCAGCAGCATGACGATGATACTGTCCTTGAAGTTGGCGGGATGAAGTGATAGGTTGAGGCAGGCATTGAATCCAAGCACAAAGTAAGGCAGCAAGGGCTCCATGCCGAGCTTTATTGCTTCGTTGGGTACCTTGTCTGGTCCTGGGGCTTTGTTGTTCTTAAGACCCTTGATGATCTTCCGGAGCTTCTCAGCATCGATGCTCCGGGGCATGTCGATGTCCTCTCGCTGAGGGTCGTGCCTTGGGCCAGGCTCATCCAGGATTCTCTTCGACTCGGGATTGTTGTTGTTGCGGAACTTGACCTTCTTAATCATCTCAACCTTGTCGTGATCTGATTCCGCAAATTGCGTTCCATTGACGTCTTCACTGTCGCCCTTGTACTCGAGTGTTGGGGTTTGAGCGAACTGAAGTGGTTGAGATTTACCCCTGGCCAACCTGAACACGTTGAACAACTCTTTCGAGGAGGGACGTCGAGTCTCGTCACGGTTGGACTCGCCCCACATCTCAGTATTCAACCTGACGAGATCGCGTTCCACAAAAGACATTCTCCGCAATGTCTTGGGCGTCTGATCCTTCTTCTTGAGAGCGTCCAACTCTGCAAGTCGCTTTCTCAGCTTCGTTGCCAGTTCCTTGGCTCGCAGAGCTTGAGGCCTGAGACCGCAGGTCCTCCTAGGCACGTTCTCCATCATGGTGACATGTAGAGCATCTATGATCTTGGCAAAAAAGGAAACGAGCTGATCTTCGTTGTCAAGTGGGCTGTCGAGAGGTGGAAGACGAGGCTTGAGATGATGTTGGAACTTGGAAGGAGTGATCTTGTGCCAGCAAGGCATAGTCTTGGCCTCCCTCTTGACCGTGCGCTTGACCGATGTTTCAATGACGCGATGGTCACTCTCGAATCCGGGCACTTGGAGCACTTCACAGTACCCAACCGAATTGCTAATCGATTCCTTCGCGAAGGTCAAATCGATAGTCGAGCTCCGCTTCGATGTATCCTTGGAGTTGGAGTAGGTCACCGCGCCTTTCTTCGTCTTCTGTATGTAGTTGTGTGCCTTGACACCTTCAGCAAACTTCTTGCCTGACGTGCTCGTTTCCGTCCTTTCATTGCCGTTCCAGTCCTGGTGATGGTAGTTGAAGTCGCCAAGAAGAATGCTATGGTCTGAACATGAGTCCATGTAGGAGAGCAAGGAGTCGACCTTGAGTTTGTTGAGGTGGTTGTAAACGTTGTGAATGGCCAGAGGTTTAGTATCCGTAGCAGCGTCAAGACTGGCAATCTCAAGGGTAGCAAGTAGTTCCCTGTTGGCACCTTTGCAGGTCTTGACTCTCCAGGAAGTAGTCGGTATAGAGTTGTGTACATAGAAGCCGACGCTGTGCATCTTGGGGACGGCCTTGAACTGGAAGCTCTTGTCGGAGAGGCTATTGACTCCAGTACGAAGACTTTTCTGGACAGAAGAGAATGCTTTCTTGGCGGAGATGAGTTCTGAAGGAGCATCTGAGCATGCCCCCAGAGCCTCAGTCACTATCGTCTGCACACTCGAGAGCGTGTTAGAGATAGATAGCAGAGCAGACTTTGCTATGATCGCGGTATCTTCGTTCGCAAAGGCAATCTCGCGGAGGTCGGAGAGCCATTCGTGTGCCCCAGCAAGGCGGGGATTTGCCTGCTGAGCGGTGATGGATGTAGGGGGCAGCCACGGTTGACTGACGTTGATAGCGACTTGGGCACGATCAAGGGCTTCGAGGCATTTATCAACGATCTTAGCCCACTTTCTATGTTGGGCATCGGGTTCATAGTCCGCTTCGGTGAACTGACCGTCAGAGAGGTACCAGACATGATATCCAGGGATACCATGAAAGGCCTGTTTGTAGCACATGTCCTGTACGGCAATGACTTGGGGGAGTGGGCGGGGAGACTCTCCGTAGAGTCGACTGTTGATCTCGGTGCAGAGGGCATCCACTCGCTTGTCGCATCTCTTGATATTGGCTTGCCATATCAGGAGATTGTCTGGCGTGGTATTGTCAGGGTGGTCGTGGCAGGCACCTTGATCGAGTAAGTTGACACACCGTTCGTCGTTCAGCAACTCGCGGTAGTCTTGGAGTGGACTGTCTTGATCATCGTCGTCGTCCAACGACATCTCGACATCCGCCGGCGGAGGAAAGATGGGCAGGGTAGAAGTGTTCATATCGATCGATCTGGTGCTGTCTGAAGCTGCAAGTTCCAGGTACACAAGTGTGAGTAACGAGAGCTTCAGCCGGGGGCATGGGTGGACATACCTATACGGTGCACAATAGAATGGAGGAGGATGAAGGGATGGATCTCGAGCGCTGCTTGTACAAGGGGAACGACGGGTCAGTATAGGTAGAGGCGATGATGGGACGAAGAAGTAACGATAGCGATGATGAAAACAGAAGCGAGGAAACATTCTGGGAGTCACCCCGTCAAGGCAAGAGCACAGGACAAGTAGAAAGGGCAAGAGAAGATGCAAAGAAATTGGAAGGTACCTTAGATACCGAGAAGTGGCAGCACAATACGACAGAGCAATGTGCAGACGTGGGAGACAGGCAGAAGAAGGGGAGGAGAGGTAGAGCGTAGATGCTTGCTGCCTCTGCAAGAAGCGACAGCTGGAAAAGAAAAGAGGCAGCAAGTGAGGTGATGATAATCCCAAGATAGAGAAGGCAAGCTCTTGGACAGCAAAGAAAAGCGAAAGCGAAAGCGCTTGGAAATAATTTCGACAGCAAAATAGAAATGTAGTAAACGAGAAGAGCAAGTTCATTGTGTTGAGCAAAGGAAGAACAAAGGGAATCAGGCGGGCAAGAGAGAGTAAGGGTCATGGAGGCCATTCGCAATCACTCTCCAGATCAGCCACTAATCCAAGATTGGTGAAATTCATTTTCAGAAAATAGACGGCAGGTTTTTGGAAAATAAAATGGCAATAGTCCAACAGTGAAAACGAATTAAAAAAAAGACAGCCAAATGAAAATGAAAATGAAAATGAAGAAAGGCAAAGATGGAGGGAAATCGCCAGGTCTGAGCGTGATTGAGTTCTGGACACGGGGGCTAGGGGCGCTAGGGGCGCTAC
>JAAOAR010000351.1:0-21238 GCA_013395995.1 Fusarium pseudoanthophilum | reverse complement strand
GTCAGTCAGGTCTGAGCCGTGGTTTTCCCGATAAGATCCTACTTATCAGATTGGCAAATTAGCGGCCTTATGCCCATCACCAAGCGAGCCAATGTGAGAGAAAGTGGCTTGCTCAAACCTTGTAAATGTTAGGGTTGAATGACTCAACGTGAGAAGGATTTGGGGCCAAGGACAAAAGGACCCGATTGATCCGAGACATGGCATTAATGCTGCTGGAATTGGCAGGTCAAAAACTTTCACGGTTTTATATCGTCAGAGTTTACTGAATCCTTTCGGTGCTTGTATCATACTGGCTCATGCGATAACATTGTCTCATTCAATTTGTATCTACTTTTCATGCGTTGTTAAACTTCGCTTCCTTCACTCTGAGGGCGAGATCGCAAACTCCATAGGCTTCGACATCGCAGACTTCATAAACGGACTCCTGGCCCTAATCTCCTTACCCCAGATAAATACCCCAATAGGTGCCGCAGCCAAAACCAACGAAATGAATCCCAACAGCGAACTTGCCCAATGGAAGCCCAAATTCGTATACATACTGCTCGAAGCAAGCGGCAGAAACGCAACACCCAAGTTCTCACCTAACACTGTAGCTCCAATAGCACTTCCAGCGTAGTTGCTGTAAGCATCGATCAGGTAGTTCGCAATACTTACGACAACAGCCTCGGTGCCAAGCCCAACGAGCATCAGTCCAATAGCAGGTCCGATCCAGTGCACTGAGGAATAGCTTGTCCAGGCGTAGACGAACATTCCGCCTGTGACGCCGATGAAACCTCCGATTACGGCGGCGTAGAGTCGAGCTTCGGGGATGGGTGTACCGGGTGCTTCTTTGTTGCGTGACGCAGAAGCGTAGTACCAGTTGTTAGTCAGGACACAGAGACCAAAGCCGAGAATCTCTCCGATGACAATGGCGGCTTGAACGTAGCCTGCTTCAATGGCGTTCCATCCGTACAGAGCAGTGAAGACTTGCTCAACAGATTGGGTGAAAACGTAGATGACACCCAAACTGAAGGCTGTCCAAATAGTAGAAATAAAGACGACCGACTCGGTGCAGAGCATGTATAGTGGTCGTTGAATGCTCGTCCAGATATCGTGAAGAATGGACTTCGACTCAAGTTCCTTCTGGCTGTACGCATTCTTCCCCTGCTTTCTCAACTTCTTCGCTCGAGCAGTCAATATCGCTGATCCTCGCGTCTCAGGCATCGCCAAGATGAAGATTGGGAAGAAAACTCCCGTCCAGATGAGTTCGATGTAGCCAATCCATCGCCAGGGTAGAAACTGAAAGATAGCGGCGCCAATGACGGGTCCAAGACTGCTGGCATTTAGGTAGATCATGATATACAACCCAGTCGGGATTGTTCGAGCTCTGTCGGTTGCGAAGACATTTCCGATGATGCCAGCTACTGCATTGGCAAGGATAGTGCAGCATCCACCGCTGAAGAAACGAGTGATGATCAAAGTCGCGTAGTTAGGCGCCACTCCAACGGGAATGAGAAAGCAGAGGAAGACAGTGTACACCAGAAGAAAGACAAGTCTCATCCCAAAATCTTCCATGATCGGAAGCAAAACCAGTGAGAATAGTGCACCGCCCAGTCCCCATGATGCCACGGGCCAATATGAGTGCGGAAAGTTCTCATCGCTGACATTAAAGTCCTCGCCAATTGCTTCATGCGCTGTAGTGATGATGGTCCCGTTCATCATTGATATGAACGTCGCGAAGAGACCAAGACCGACGGCGAACCATTTCTTCTTGCGGGACCAGTTATACGGGTTTTCAGGATCATTTGGGCCGTTCCACTGAACAATTATCGGTTGCTCTATATCAATCAGCACTTCACCTTTCACAGTCCCTCGCAATTTTAACATACCTGACGACTCATTGCTACGAGCAACCTCGGACCTCTCCGCTTCAGCAAGCATATCGCGTGGCCAAGTGAAACTCCTTGGCACGATCTCTTGGCTTAGAATATTTGCAGATTTAGAAATGCCAAGTGAACGGCCAAGAGATGGAGATTCTGGGGAACGCTTCTTATGACTTCATGTTTTGGTTCCCCACCGAAAATTCTTCCTAATTCCGGACCCATAGAATCGATCTTGTTACCTCATATTAATTCAACGGAGCCAATGAAGGCATCTCGGCTACGATGAGGGAGTGGCTGCGCTAGCCTGGAAAGCGGCAAAGTTTGGAAGCTAGAGACGTCGCTATGAATTACCATTGTAGGAAATCCTCCACGAAGCTTGGTAATCTTAGAGAATCTGAGTATGAGTCTGAGATTGATTCGCATCTGCTAAGGGATGGGGTTTTCATTGGATGATTCCTGTTTTCCCTTTTGGACACGAGATAAAGGTTGCATCGATTATTACTATATTTCATGTAAGTCGCCTGACTCGGCAATGCTACCCTGCATCATTGACCTTGATGGTATGCAACCGTCCGGTTTCTTGGAAATATCTCATACACTTGGTCCAAATGTTTCAGAGCGGCTTGATGCTGGTGCATGGCCTGGGGTTTTGGTCATCATCATGCCGACTATTTCCCGATGATCTGAAATACCTCAGCTGTCAGCTGAATCCGACCCCGCTTCTGAGGTCAGCCGGATCCAAAGCTGTCATTATTATTTACCAAGCAAGAAACTCGAGCCTGGAGTACAGCCAAATAAGGTTTTGCGGCTTTGAGAATATTCCAATTTGAGCCAAGGCCAATCATGTGGCTTATCAACACCACGACAATCGCTCTAGAGGCCAAGAACGTATCATCAACTCCCTATGCCATTCTGTCGCATACCTGGGGCGATGATGAAGTCACATTCGAAGACATGATGACGGGCCAGGAAAAGGGAAAGAAGGGCTATGTCAAGATCATAAATACTTGCAGACTAGCTAAAGAGAGAGGGATTGCATACGCATGGGTCGACACTTGCTGTGTTGACAAGAGGAGCAGCGCAGAGCTGGCTGAAGCGATCAACTCCATGTTCAACTGGTACAAGCTCTCAGAAGTTTGCTTTGCTCACCTCGAAGATTTGGAAATTCATCGCGGTCCACAGGATGACCAGATTCCTGGCTTGTCGTCTTGCCGATGGTTTACTAGAGGATGGACACTGCAGGAACTGATTGCTTCACGAAATCTTGAGTTTTACGACAGTGCCTGGAATTACCGGGGAACCAAAGCAGAGTTGCGAGGCAGAATCTCGGGCATCACCGGTATCGATATTGCAGTTCTAGAAGACAACGCTATCCTGGAGACCATACCAGTTGCGAAGCGCATGTCATGGGCGGCGGACCGAGAGACCACAAGAGTTGAGGATCTAGCATACTGCCTCCTCGGGATCTTCGGCGTCAATATGCCAATGCTCTATGGAGAAGGGACCAAGGCCTTTAGCAGACTTCAAGAGGAAATCATCAAAGAAACAACTGACCTTTCTATCTTTGCATGGAAAGCCAATTTATCCATAGGGAGACCCCTACGGGAAGTTCGACAACAAGGATTTCGCGGCATCCTCGCTTCATCACCCTCCGAGTTCGTACACTGCAAGAATCTCCGCCGCACTTCAACAATGAGATACGGGTACGAATATAGCATGACGAATAAGGGCCTTAGACTGGAGACGTTCCTTGGCGAGAGCGGGAATAAGGAATACGTCCTCAACCTCGCGTGCGAAATACCGCATGGCGGCTATGGGAGACGAAAGGTTGGAGTTTATCTCACAAAGACGGCTGATGGCTTTGTCCGTAGCCGACCGCATGAACTCTTCGAAACACATGATTCTCTGCTATGGGCCGGTCCACGTCACAAGATCTTTATTCGGAAGCACGTCACGCCCTTTCGTTCCACCGACTTGGCAAGGCGTCTCGAAATGAACATAGCGTCGCAGTTCAATATCTGCCCTGGTTTTAAGCTCGTCTCCTTTGCAGCAAAGCCAGCGGATCTATGGGATACTCTGCGCCAGGAGTTCGTCACGGACAGCAGCGCACAGTTTACTGGCTTTCTGAACTTTCAGCTGGCCGATAATGCCAAGACCTTTGTCTATCGCATCTATGTAGTATGCGGCTTGGAAATGAATGCGTGGTCTGGGGATCTGCAACCATGGATGAGTATCTACAACTCCACGGATAAAGAATATGCGGATATAATGGGCTGCGTCGATGGATACTACAGTTCGTACGGAGAGGAATACTACCTACATAAACTGCGCGACTACGTCCTCAGTCGGGATGAGGGTCGACCGCAGGAAATCAGCCTTCCTTCGAGTGATGCCGCACATCGTCTTCATATCTCTCTTGGGACTCTTCAGCGATCTTCTGATCGTTCATATACCATCACGGTCAACATATCAAATATTGGATGAGCTACAGAGCGGTCGCACTTCCCCATTGCCAAGGTATTCAGATCGAGTCTGGGTGAATTTGTGTTGATTCTAGCGAAAAGCGCAAGAGGGTGTCTTGAGCGAAAAACATTGATGATTACTGATAAGCCTCCTACTCCGATAGATCTAGTCGAGACTTGAATGGAGCTCACCTAATATTAAATGCTGCAAGAATAACTGAAGGATCTGGCATAGCCCTTGAATCAGCCCAGTGAGACGTGCAATCCAGGGATGGGGAGACGAGGCCCTGTTGCGATTGGCCTTTTGATAAGCATCCTTGTGAATGGCGGAGAGACATAGCCAACACGACTCAGCCGTGTGGTTCCATATCTGCAAGGTTGTCTGAATCCTTTCGGTGTCTTGACTGCTGTAGACGCTGTATGCCTTTTGTTATTGAGTAACATAATCAATGCCTAACCAGCTTTTGCGCAGTTTAGCACGTAGAAGTTGTTTGCAACTAGAATCATTGTTCTTGCGTTCCGAAACACCTGCGGAACATCGAGCCACATTGCGGAACAACCCATAAGTCTTGTCATGCGCAACCGTACATGCTAACATTCTGACTAGTCCAAGTTTGGGTCAACAGTTGGCAGAAAACCAATTACAGTGTGGAATACAGTGCAGACTCATTAGAGAAGGATGCTACGAAGCGAGCTGTGCTATTAGTGGTCGGCAACTCAACCTAGTCCACACTATACATATGCACAGTGCACGGGACATGCGTTTATCATACGTTATCTAGAGTCTAGCAATGCAGGACACCCGAATTATCATGGCTTAGAGTCTAGATTGCTTGGCCCACTAGACACATCATCCTCATACAATTAAGAGCGATTCTTTGAATGGCCTAGCCTGCAGAAGTGGGTTGGCTTGTCTAATTCCGCTTCTGTTACCTCTCGAGCCTCCCAGCTGCCCTGAAGAATACAGAGTCAACATACACTACAACATTTTCATAGTGCAAGTCTCTACGTTGCCACCATTAGGGACAAATCGCTGCCCGGTTTTAATACCATTATATATAATAGGCCGATTCTTAAGCAACATCATTGTCAGCATCTCCTCGCATGATTCTTAGCGCGTATTCTCACCCTTACATTCTATCTGATAATTCTACCTCTCAGCAAAGCCGACGAAATCAAACATGGTCTTGGTCTTGGTTAAACTCCATATGGTCTTCGCCGGCCGCGGCGACAGCTTCATTTTAGAAGTAAGAGACGGGCAGGGTGACCGATACCTGGTCCTTATCGACGGAGGTCCCGCTGGGCATCGGCATGGTAAAGCTGGCGCCCCATACACGCGGTACTTTATGGCAGCAATTCGGAGGATCTGGGATGATGTTGAAGTCGTGGGAAATAACCATACGGACACCGTGACGATCGGCCATGTCATCAATTCCCACCCAGATGACGACCATTACAAAGGTTTACTTGAGACAATGTCTATTAACCTTGGGAGAGGCGACTTTCATCTCGCTGGCAGCTTTTTTACCCCATACTGGCCCGATGACGATTCCTACGGCGAAATTCACCGTCTATTGACTGTAGGGAAAGGGTTCTCTGCTACGGCGGCTACTCAAAACTCTTTTGCAAACACGGACTACATTCGCATTCATTTTCCTGAACAGAGGCATATTGCGGGCATTGTCGAGTTTGTGAGCCCTAAAAGCAACAGGTACACCCCAGCCCTCAATCCAGTCAACGCCCTTCGCCAACTCCTTCAGCCTGATCGTGTGCGTGACAAGAACGACAGCAGTATCCTCATGTCCATTGAGCAGGATCCACAGATTGCAAAAAAGGCCATATTCTTCACTGGAGACGGAGAGGCTCGCCGTATTCACAACTACGTAACCGAATTCAACCAGGATCAGCCTCGACTGGGCAATAATTACAGCGTATACAAGATTCCACACCACGGGTCGCAGGAGCACCAAGATTCCGCATGGGATACCGTCAACATTGGAATTCCACCAGAAGTCTATCATGAATATGTTCTATATTATCTCGCCTTTAGTGGCCCTGGTTCATCCCTTCCATTGTGGCACAGACACATCACATATCGGACACAGACGGTTGCCAATATGCAAAAATATCTTGGTGATATGATACTTTCCTCTGCACAAGGAGCAAGTTACTGGAAGAACCTCTTGCAGGTGCGGCATCATACTTATGTGCAGCAAATCGTGACTTCAGGCGATAAAGCCCCCACTCTGACCTTTATTCCTGATGCGAGCATGACGGATTTCATCAACGAATATCTGGCCAATATGACTTCTGAATGGGACCAGGTTCATAACATTCTTATACCAACTCCAAAAATGGTTTATTACAAGATAAGCGATTTGGAAACTTTGGTTTTCAGAGGCAACCACTATGTCAGAGAGATGAGCTCTTGGTATGTCAGTTACTTCTACAACACGACTGGAGACATGTTCAGCTGGGTCAATCGCTATGCAAAGATTTGCAGGTTCTTCTCATCATTCACAGCGGATTCCTACGTTGTCAGTGGCTCATCAACAGTCCACGGCCACCCCACCGTGGCTGTCATCACCGGATTAGCACTCGCCATGCGCCAGCAACAACGACAAGCAAACCTTTACATGACAGATGCAGGCATGGTATATGGGGAGGCAATATGGAAAGGTGCCAAGGGAAACAACTGGCCTAACGTTTCGGCTGCCGCTGAAATGTTGGGCCTTACACCCGAAGACCTGTTTGACAGGGGAAATCTGAGCCTGAGATACCTCAGTAACGATTACTATCTCACAATTGACGCCAATATCAACTTACAGCATCCGCAGAGCTTCAATCGAGAGATCCGTAATGTCACGAGCACCATCAGCAACTTTACAAATGCAGAAGCGCAAAGGCAGGTATACGATCATCTGAAGGAGACAGCGACTGTGCTCAACGTCGGCAATGCGGGAGCGTTGGATGTTAAGATTTGGAGGTTTCAGACAATATTAAACAGTGGAAAGCGCCGTTACGTTGGCTTGAAGTCCCAAGGGAGACATGTCCAAATCCTCTGTGGCAGTAAGCCTGCTGATCTCTATGCGGAAGAAGTCCCCGGTGGCCAGATCCTGGGAAGCAATGGATGGAATGACCAGCGAGGCTTCACAATCACTCTTTGTTTGAACAACCAATTCGCGGTCGGCGAGACCTTTACGATATTTCTGCACAAGTTTAAGGTTAAGAAACAAACTCAGTGGAAGATCAACTACCACAGCAAAGACGGAGACAAGCTCGGTTTCTTTCAGCTCGAGGACAAAATTGTCAATCGAGAACTCCAACCTCGCAATAAGCGGGCAAAGGAGCTCACATTTACCATCTACCAATCGCCGCGGAACGTACATGCCTTGGCAACTGATAGCTATATTCCGATCCCTATGCATACAACACTGATACCCGTGGATCCTGAAGATGACGAGGATCTCTTACACGTGAAGCAAGGAGGCGAAGGGCTTGTGCTAAATGAGTCGTCAGATGATAGCAGCATGAACCCTGTCCAGTTGCACAGCATGGGAGAGGCTGAGCCCAGGCGAGAACTTCCACAAGCTGCAGATGAATCGTCCATGGCTTACCTGGCCCCGGCCACTTCTATTGCTACTGGAGCCGTTCCAACACACAGCACCACCACGCAAATGAGCCACGACCGCGTGGAGGCAACAGCACTCTCACTCCGAGACTATTTTGTGCTCGCCGGTGCCGACGCCAAACTGTTGCAGGGTGTTTCCATCGCCCGCCTTTTTGCATACTGTCTCGAGGACGAGATCAAAGCCGCGCAGCTTCTCTGCAGAGCTATGCCCAGAACTGCTGCCAGAGCCTCGCTGGCTTTTCTCACGCCTGAACTAGATGCTTCCCAGGTTTCGTATGGAGTGTCTCCCGTTGGCCGCATGAGAATTACCAGTGCCTCGATTCCTTGCGGCATCGGCGGCGTTACAGGGCTCCCAGAACTGGATCTATCAGTTGTAAAGATCCGGGTAACTCGGCTTGGTTTTGAGCTTGGCGATTTAGGAACGTCGGCAGAGAAGATCACGCTCAACGCTACGGCCAAGGCACTCACGGCCAACGCTGTTGATGGGGCTGGACTGGAGCTCGATCTGTCGCTGGAGATGAGTGACTACATGGCTGAGCTGAGATTCATTGCCAGGAACTTGAAATCAATTGTAGACCTCGCAAGAGCCATATCGCTTGACGCCGCCCAAGTCGAGAAGCTACCAGTCCCATTGACTCGGCGGCAAAAGGCTGGCGATAGAGACGCCTTTTCCTCACTGAGCTGCCTCAGCGAAAAGTCTTCGTCGGTTGGGTTTTCGCTTCGATCCAGTGAGCAGCAAGGCGCCAGCTTTGAGCTTTCCAGCATCTTCTTGACCGTTAGGTTCGAGGACTGGGATTTCTGGACGTCTTATCTGCCCCCGAAGATCAAGCCGAGTAAGATTCAGAACGCAGTAACCGCCATCACGGTTCTTGACCCTGCAAGCGCATCTCGTCGCCGAGTCAAAGTCGAGATCGAGTTCCAGTACAACTTTGACACCATCAAGATGACACTACCCGGAGAGGAAGCGGAGGTTGAAGTCAAGCGATATATTGATTGCCGCTTCGTTGCAGAGCCAATGGCATCTTCATCGGACTTTGCTTTCCAACTGGATCTCAGTTGTGAAGGAGGTTTCAGTGTAGGGGATGTTTTCCGCACTGTTGGCCTTGATCTTGATACCAGCCTGACAACTTCGTTCCCGCCACTTGAGCCCATGATGAAGAGAATCAAGGCAAATCATGTTTCTCTTGGAGTTGAACTGGCTCGCAGTGAAGTGAGCTTTACCGACTGGAGTATAGAGCTCATTGCCGAGGAGATGGCCATCCTGCCTAAATTCTACCTCCATGACCTGAGACTCAACATTGCAAAGCTAGTTTCAGCAAGCTTTGCCTGCGAAGGTGAGGCTGGGTTTTACTTGGAAGCAGTTGATAAGCACTTTCAAGTCAGTTGTCGACTTCCTCAAGCGGCCATACCTGGACATATCGCAGTGGATGCTCCACGAGGCCTTACACTCGTTGAGCTGATGAAATGTTTCTCAGATTTTGATGTCAGTGCTATCCCGATTATCAAAGACATTGTTGATGTCCAGTTGAACAATTTTCGCTTTGGATTTGGATACAAGATGCTTTGTGGCGGTGATGAGCCGAGACATGACTCCACGCTCTCAATCTTAACAGTCAGTGCGAACTTGTCTAAGAACAAACTTGAGATTCCAATTGGAGAAACAAAGACCTTGGAGTTTATCGACCTTGAGTTTTCATTCACCTGGTACACCGCCAACTACTTTTCTCCATCCGCTGACAAAGCGATCAAGACTTTCTCGGCCAAAGTCACTCTCCCTAGTGGATCTTTCGCTGGTCGTATCGCGTACACATCGGCAAATTCTTCACTATTCCTTGAACTCATTCCCCTGAAACAGAGCACGGTTGGAGACTTCTTGAAGAGTGTGCTCCCAGACGACATAGTCGATGCCATTATACCTGTCGTAGGCGGTCTTGCACTGAAGCAGGGCTCCATTTTTGTCGATGCCATCGACAGGTGTATCGATAAGCTGTGCATTGTTTTTGAGAAGGCTCAGTCCATTCAACTAAGTAAGGCACCGGACGCCCCTTTTTCAGTTACTTCCGTAGCGCTCTATTACTCCAGAGCCAAGCCAAAAGCCAACAAGCAAATCGGCAATGCAACGTCAAGTGAGGCTCCGTCCCAGCATGATCCTCCAAAGACACCTGAATCAGCCTATTCAAAAAGAACTGCTGAAGATGAAAGGTTCAAGTTCAACACTCCAGAATCCAGCGAAGTGATCAAATCGGTGGCTCAGGCTACTGAGAGCGGTCCTACCCAGAGCGGGGACAGAGATGAAGTTCATCCCACGCAAGACACATTACTGATTTCCAGCACAATTTCCATCAACGGAAAATGTGCCCGACTTTCTGTTGGGTATGGCGGAGGAGGTGGCGAAATGAGCAAGACAATTCTTTTCGGTTTGACTGAAGAGGACAACGGAGCTTTGAGACTTGAGAATATCCTTTCTCTGTTTTTGCCGGCCGACTCTGGATCAACGAGCAGTCTATGGGATCTCGATCTGCTCACTACTGGAGGATCTGAAGAAGCTCTCAAGCCCAGTCCCTTCGCCTCCCTTGCACCTAGACAAAGCGATCTGGCTGCTATACTGAGTGTCTTTGGACTTGAGGACCTTTCTCAAATACCTCTTCTTGAGCAACTGAAGGATGTGCGCGTGTTGCACAGCGACTGTGCATTTTCGAAGTCTTCACACTCTAACAAGACTGAGATGACACACTTTGTTGCTGATCTATCTATGCCCATGCTTACTATTGGCTCCATGGTTGCTGAGGACATCAACTTCTCCATCATATGCTATCGCCAAAGAGAGGTCGAGAGTGGTAATACCAAAGCGACCATTGACTTCGAACTCTCCGCAAAGCTTGGAAGCGCGAAGTCTGCGCTGAAGATCATCTACAAAGGAATGCAGAACATATTCTCAGGCTCTATCATTCCAGTCGATTCGTCAGTGCTAAGTGTTGTCCATATTCTCGGCCAGGTTATCCCGGGCACAGACAGTGTTCTACAGTCCTCATTTGATGGTTTGACCATGAAGAAACTGGAAATGAAATTGGATAGAAAGACTGCCAAACCAACATACTTCCATATAGAGTTCAGTCCAAGCTCTGAGATGAAGCTTCTGGGAGATACCGATGGCACAATGCTCCTTTTGAGATCTCTACATCTGGAGTACAATGCGCAAGTTGATAGCAAGTCTAAGGCACTGTTCGAGCTTGGCGCTATGGTATACATTGCTGGAGTAGGCATGTGCTTCTCTTTATCAAGCTCGACGAACTCGGACTCTGCAGATCGATATGCAAACTTTTCCATCACTCCGATCCCGGGTGAAGACAAGGATCCTGGCCTGAAAGGGCTCCTGACACAGTTTGGTTTGAAGGTTGAAGAAAAAGATGTGGAAGCGCCGGATGGGTGCCCTCCATTTAGCGCAGGACTGAAACAAATCAAAGGCCAGTTTGTGGACAAGAACAGGCTGGGTCTCAAACTTGACGAGTTGAGCTTTCAGGTCGAGGCAGCACCCTCCCTGAGACTGGTCGAAGATCCACCCATCGCTTTGAACAAGGTTCTCTTGAACATCAGCTATAGGAGAGCCGACGACAACAAAAAAGATATTTCTGCATCTGTCACCGGAGATCTTCAGATTGCTCAGTTGATTACACTATCGATTGGATTCAAGAAAAGCAAAGATGGTCAAGAGTACCGAGCCGAGGCTGGGGTTATCAAAACTGCACTTTTCGAGCGTAGTGGTGGCTCTCATAGGCTCAAGTTGGCAACGATTATGGAGTGGCTGGTTGGTTATACTGCCGATTCCTCAATTCCTGATTGTGTCGCCGAGGCAGAGATTGACCTGAACAATAGCAGTATTGAGATGTCCTTCACCAAGAAAAAGAATGGAAGCACGTCCACGACACTGATATCCATGAGCGTATGTATTGACACGCTTGTGGTTCAAATTGCGAGGATGAGAACTATCTCGGAAGATGCATTCAAGGATAGCAAACAATCTTGGAAAACAATCGTCCGCTTCTCAGTTGGTCAACTTCCGCGGCCACCGCCGTTGCCTATGGTAGGGCAGATGGAGCAGCCATTCGCGATCGACTCGCAATGGACTAGTGACAATCTGTCCCATGAAGACGTCGGCAAACTCGAAACGGTGACAATCTTTTCCAAGAAGAAGGTGGTCTCACCCAGAAACACGAGTCAAGGCATTGCTTTCCGACAGGGCATCTCCTTCATGCTTCTACACAACGGCGAACCATTCCTCGTCTCAAAGGCAACAAATTCAAAGGACGGTGATGGAGAGTCTAACGGTTTAGAGACGAAAAAGCTGGACAAACGAGTCAACGGGGTTTCAATCACCAATGTTGGTCTTGGCTATGATGCCAAAGGGCAGAAGGTCAAGATCAAGTTCACTGCACGAGCAACGATTGGACCCCTCGACGGTGAGCTCATTAATTTCGTCATGGCAGTGCGTCTGCCCCGCTCAATCAATGGACAGAACATTCTCCTCAGCGACTGGTCTAACCTCGCCATTGAGATGGACCTCGATGGACTGTCCTTGTCCATGACGGGATCGACGCTCAAAGTCGCTGGCATCTTGCAGCGCGTAAGGCAAAAAGGGCAAGACATGGTCGTTGAAGGCTTTGAAGGTGGGATAAGCGTTAAAGTCAAGAAGTATGAGTTCACTGGCTTCGGCTCGTATAGAGGTGTCAAGTATGCGGGCCGCGGCGAGTTTGTTTCCCTCATGGTGTACGCAATGGTCCAAGGTCCGCTCCTCAAAACACCCTACGTCGAGGTACGCGGCATCAGCGGCGGTTTCGGGCTCGGCTCTCAGTTGATCATACCAGCTATCGACGATATCCACAACTTTCCCCTGTTGATGGAGCCAAGCTCGAGTTCCGATACCATCACCACCTTTGCAAAGTTTCAAGGGTCGAATGGCAGACAGTACATGAAGGAAACGAACGGAGCTTCGTGGGTTGCCGCCGGAGTCCTGGCAGTTGCTTGCGAAACCATCGACATCTCGGCCATCGTGACATTTCCGCTAGATCCCGACGTGGGTCAGATAAGCATCTTGGGCACAGCGTCGGCTCGGTTTCCTCGTGACACTGACAAGAAGGCACTTGCATCGATCAAATTGAACTTCGGCGGCACCATCGACGTCCAACAAGGATCTATAGTTTTCCGAGGGCAGATTGCTGACAAGTCATTCCTCCTCCTGGAAGACTGCATTCTGACGGGTGGTTTCGCGTTTGGTGCATGGTTCGGTCCTAGTCCTCAGGCTGGCGACTGGTGTCTCTCGATCGGCGGATGGCATCCAGCTTATATCCCGCCAGCTCATTATCCTTTACCCCCTCCTCGCATGGGCATTAGTTGGAGTTACGGGGAGCATTTGAGTCTCAGTGGAACAGCGTATGTGGCTGTGACTCCTGGTGCATTAATGGGCGGTCTTGCTGTGCAAGCTGCTTTCAGATTAGGCAAGCTGGAAGCAAGCTTTAGCTTTCGTGCGGATCTCATTCTCAACATGCATCCTCTACACTACCGTGCCACAATCGAAATCTCGGCCAATCTCTCATATGAGGTCGACGTTGGTTTCTACGCTGATAAGTGGTCTATCTGTTTCCAGGCCGGGCTGCACATCAGTGGCCCGCCGTTTGGAGGTAGCGTTTACTTCGACTGGACAGTCATTCAGTTTTCGGTCGATTTTGGTGACGAATACGCGCCTCCCAAGAGTTTAAGTCTTGAGGAATTTGTCGGTGTCTGCATGAAAAAGGATGACAATTCGCCTAACGCTGATCACATCCTCGCATTGGAGGGAGGAGCTGTGCCCTCAAAAACAGTTTCGAAAGAGCCACAGGGGCCTGATTCGCTCTGGACTGTCCGCGGGCATGCCTTTGTGTTCAGCGTGACTTCTCGTCTTCCGGCAACATCCGTCATCTTGACTGATCCTTCAAGTAATGAACCAAGAAAGATAAAGTCAGGAAACAAGATTTTATCTCGGCCAATGCAACTTCCTCTACACTCAGATGGTTTGGAGAGTACATTAACAGTCAATATTGGTGGCCACAAAGTCAAAGACCCCTTCACTTTCGAGCTCATTCATGAGAGCCTGCCTGCTTCCTTATGGGGACCATTTGATTCGAATACCTCCAAGATGCTCGCCGGGAGCTCACGCGAAAGTACAGTTACCCACGTTACAGGTCTTAGGATCAGAGCTCCCGGTCCTACCTGGTCGACCAAGAACCCCAAGATAGTGCCATTCTCCGAGACAGCGAATTGTCACAGAATTCGCACAACCTTTGAGAATGGCCCCAAGGTAATCGGAAGCTTTGGTGAGAAACGGAGAATTGATGGAGCAAGTATGGATATGGCAAACGCTACGAGTGCAATACTTGGCAGGACAAGAGACAAAGAATCAATGGCATCTCGAAACAAGGCAAGGGCGGCTATTGTCAACAGTTGGGCTTCTTTTCGACAATTGTCCAGGAACAGCGCATCTAAAGCAGCGGCCGTCCCGGAAAATGCATCATTATTGAGTATCAAGAGCTCTGTACCCGAGAGATACGCAGAAGGGCTGGAGCATTTCTGCCATGATGCGCCTGGGGTTGCCATGGGATGACAAATTATCAAAGATGCGATTTCTATGTTCAAATCTAGGTAGATCTACTAGACATGTTTATATATTTCCTCTTCCCCTTATGATAGATCAAGTATTCCTAGTATGCCATCGTGTAGCTTAACAAATAGGTGAGACTGTGACTGCTCCATAATGGTGCTATCAGGTAGACATCCATGCTCACTAATTTGTTTCGGTCGTCCGTTCCTATCCCATCGATATGCAATCTTCCTGTCCGGTTTTGCTGTAATGAAATAGGCTTCCCAAAAGTTCTCGCAGGCCACTGCTTTCACGTAGCTCCCCTCATCCACTGGTATGTCGTGGCTATACTTATCGTCTGGGTATGGATTGCCGCTCTTACTCTCGTTGCTCTTGGCGTAGGACTCATGCCTTGAGTTCTGGAAAAAGACTGTGACGTAGTGATTCTTGATAGATTGGGCGGCTGAAAGGCGAGAGTTGGGAGGTACTGATTCTTGTTGCATTCTCATGTGTGACTTGCTCAGAGAATATTGGTTCTTCTCCCAAGATAGAACCTCAAAGGAAGCCACCCAGAGGCCGCGTAGATAGCCACCACCGTCGATCCACCAAAGGGCAGCCCAGTATGCACTATCTTCTTCCCAGGCTATAGAGACCGTTGCCAGGCTACTCTTCGGAGTTGGGAGACTCAAGGTACTCCCGTCCGACATTCTGGAAATCGAACTGACTGACCATCCTCGGTCCCCATCCACATTTAAGGGGTCATATGCTGTCCCGAGACATCCATCAGGTTGGACCCAGAAAACCTTACACTTCCATTGATCCGTAGGCGGCTGGGTCACCACGATACAACCCTCGGTAACAGCCTTGGACCAGTCCCTCATGCTGTCGTGGAGCCTCTTGGGGCCATCCCTCATCCAGTCATGCTCCCATTTCCATTCATTAGGATCCTCTTCATTTCCAACTTTGACCCAAGAGAAAAAGACGTAACCATTTTTCGTGATACTGAAGACTTCCATTCTATCATCAAAGTCTTTGGGCCAAGGCCGGATGGCGGCAACGGAGCCTGTGGCCGTCCCAGCATCAGACACGAAGGCAAATCTCCATCTTGGGATTTCTTGATTCTTGTTGTAATGGCCTACAACAATGCGTCCTGCGGGGTTAACCCAGAACACATCTAGGATATTATCTCCTCGAGGAAGGACGGCAATGTTGCTGTTCTGAAAGTTGCCGATTCCCTCCGTTGAGGGAGTCTGAAGGACTAGATCTGAGTCCTTCCAAGGGTGCACAAAATCTCCATCACGGTACCACATTCTAGGCCGAGAAGGTTTGGCTTCACTTGCAGATATAGTCCAGAATCCTTCCGTAGCAGCGCAGTCCAGTATCCATTCATATGGCATCCAGAAGTAAGGTACAGAGTCCTTCCAGTTGCTCTTAATCAACAAGCGACGATTCGCCTGATCGTTATCGATAGCTAACACAACTTGTGATCGCTGGACCCCGGCAGGCCCTACTCCGCGACGAGCTAGTGGGATCATGGCAATTGTAGGATATTCTTTATCTTTGGACGCCGGCGGGACAGTCTCAAACGTCGGCCAGTAGAAGTGGAAGGCAAACATGACAATTGTCCCCTCAGATAAACATTGCCTTACACGGTACAGGATTTGGGTTCTAATAGCCCGTAGAACATCTGGCTCCGTGACGCCCTCGGTCGTATCATAGTCGAGGCGCAGCACATTGAATAGAGGTGACTTCTCAGCTTGAGAATAATGAGATCGTCGAGGATAAGGCTTTTCTGTGGGTGAAGGCCAAGAGAAGTTATCTTCTGACAGTACGCCAAATGTGTTCAGTCCTTGGAGAACCGTGCGAAGGTTGACTTTCTTGTTACCGAGGTTTGCTGGCCAGACCTTCCAGTCTTTCTCTTTATCCGTAAGATCCAGCACATCACGGGCGTTGAAGTACAAGAAGCAGCGAGAGGGTTCTTCTGGGATCCTGGAGTCGTTGGTACTGTAGGCAAGAAAACTGAGTGCTACAGCAACCGCGTCAATCGCGCTCCATTCGGTGGGGGGGAGAGTCTTGAAAGCCGCCGCATACGTTTGAAGGTTATGAGTCTCTGTTGTTGTTACGCCTCGGATGCATGAGTATCTAACATCATTGGCGTCATAGCCATCAGATATGAAGTTGATATCAGAAATGGTCATTTTTGGTGCTTGATTGAGACGCGCATAACATGGGATCCAAGTGTTTGCGATCTTTCAACTTGGTGCGGCAAAGCCATGGCAAGGTCTACCCGTTTCTCAGTGATAAAGGTAATACCAAGCCAAGGTCATCTGTTTCCTGATTGTGACCAGTTTAGCTACATGCATCACTAGCCTGAGCATGATTATGTATAAGACTGGTCTCGAATGGCTAAACCCCTCACAGTACGAGTACTCCATACATACAGATCCACTGTAACAAGGGTCTTAGTAGTGCGCTTTGACAGCACGAGCGGGAAATTTCCGCACGTTGCTGGATAAGGGATCTGAGATCTTGATTGGTTGGGGATGGGCTGGCCTCATTTGCTCAAGTGTTGGAGTCTGGCATCATACCCTAGAGACCTGATTACTTTTAAATTATAAATAATATAATATATTTTCTTTAATTAGGATTCTTCTTTCCTTACTATTTTAATCTTATATTATTAAAGAAATTAGCTAATATAAAGTAAGCTTAGTATTTTGATTTTTTTTTCTTTAAATTAAACTTAACTTAGTTTTATTTATTTAATTAATAAAGTAAATGTCTTATAGTAGCTAATTTTATTAAACGAAAATAAGAAATAAATTAAAGAAACTAAGCTATAGGTTTCAATAAGAGATGCTTCTTAAGTAATCATTTTTTATACTAAAGTTCAGATAACCCGCCAATTTCACACAACCGCATTGCAATATTTCGCTGAAGTTCTTCGCCCTGTAACGGGTTCCCTAACCCATATTCCTCTTCTACCAAGAGCTCGGCTCGATCATCCAGATTGCGAGAGAGAGCCAAGCTGCTCACTAAAAACCCTACATCGACTTTCTTCACCGATGTAGCTGCCCTTGGGTTCAATTTGACCACAAGGGCGGACGATGGAGCTATTGAACCAGACCCTTTTGATATGTTGCCCGCTACGTAGGCGCTTCCGGATACCCATCGCGCCGAGTCTCGACCGACAAGTGTGATTTGGGGTTGAGCAGCCGAAGCGGTATCTACAAATCTACCCAGTGGGAAGGATACATTCAGGGTACGCAGTTGGAGGCCGGATTCGGAGGTACCCAAGCGTCTATCTTCGCCGGCCTTTAACACCACAAGAAGATCGACCGCACGGGTTCCCTCTTGCGTTTTGTAATGCCTCAGTATGCGACAAGAGGTTTCTACCAAACTGGGCACAAGCGTTTGCTCTTTCTCAGGGGCTGGGGCTTGACTGGAAGTACTCGATGGCTTGAAGCTCTTGAGGTCGTCCCCGGTTAGCGATTCTCTTGCCATGGCGAACATTTGCGGCTCAGATATGGGACGGATTCCCAAAGGAACCGATCCTGAACTAGGGCCAAGTGTAGGTTTCGAGAATGCTTTTGATTCATTCGCCCATGAGTTCGAGGGTACGGTCTCTCGCTTCGGTGGCACCCTTAGCTGGAACGGACCCAGTGGCGCCTCACGATCTGAGTCGGCCTGTTCTTCAGTAACACTGATGTTCAACTCCTGTAACTTGTCGCCCAGAATGAAAGACAACAGTGCTGAAGACCCAGTGCTCAGATATGAGCCTCCTTTAGCTGTTGCTTGCTCGATATAATGCTTCATGATAGCCATCGGCTGGAGACATCTGCTCTCAAAATCAAACACACGCTCCCGATCACTCGCTGATCTGCCTTTCTGCTGTTCCATGTCGTCGACCTTTATAGTAGCGTCATTACCTGGCGCATCTTCAGGAAGAACACCGGAAGGCTGGATGTGGATTTTCGTGGCTGTGAGCGTTGTAGCAGCTGCGAAACGCTGTTGGTGTGGAGGCTGAGTGATAGTCAGACCATCAGTAAAGCCAGAGGGGAGACAGTTAAATAACAGCAATAGCGCCTGGTCGGTAAGTTTTGCGGATGTCAGCAACTGGGGCGAGGTTGATATTTGGCTTCCGGTACGGATGCGTAGATCGCTGAAAGAGTGCAAGAGGCGGCCGCACAGGATGACGCCCCATCGAGGGACTCTAGCATTTTGATAGTCTTCTTCTACATGAAGCAGATACATATTGATAGCTTTTTTAATCTCGTTTCGGATGATATCTTCGTTGGTTGTAGACTGGTTGCCAATACTTAAAGCTCCATCAACAAGACTCTCAAGCCAGATAGGGTCAGTATAGAATGACAACACGGCCTCTGTCTCGAGGATATCGGGCTCAGGGAAGAGATAACTGTGAGGAATAGCCTTGAGGGTAAGTAATTGGTTGTAGATAAAATCCAGAATCTTGGCTATAAGTAAGCCTTCCTTAGTAGGCTCCGACAGCTCCCGCGCATACCAGTCATGATCCTCAGACAGATATAGTACCTGGCTCTCCAAAGAGTCACTCAAAGCTTTGAAATTGGGCGTGATATCGAGTGTGGGAAACAGTGGCAAGATGGTTGCATTCGTTATTGTTTGCTGACTTCTCTTCCATCTGGAGCCCCGCCCCGAGTCCGATCTATCATTGCCAGATGCGCCATCTTTTGGAACAAGCCGCAATGTTTGAAACCAGTCGGGAAGCTTCTTAGAGGTGCTGTCTTCCGCTGTGCCCTTTATGAGCAATGCTGTGAGTTGGCTGCGGAGAGCAGAGACAGCTGCAGTAAATGGTAAATTGGCCAGGGCTAGAGAGCGACCGAGGCTCCAAGCAGTAGAATATGAAATATCAATGATGCCCGTCTCTGAATCTATGATCTGCAATCCTGAGCCATGATTCACGCCTTGACCAGTTCCATTAGCCCTTGCCTGTGGCCGGTGGGGGATCAATGGACCACGAAGAAGGGCAACGGTTGTTTCACCGCTCAGCATTCGATGTTTGACAAAAGTGTATCCGGCGTCCATTCGTTTCTTCAGCCACTTGTTTTGAATCGACTCGATAGATTGTCTGGCCAGAGGTCTGACATTGTCCTTTAGCTTTGTGATAATGTCCTCAATGTCCCTCCCGCCTGACTGCCAAGTAAAAGTCCAGGAATGAAGCGAAACCAGAGCCGTCAAAGTTGACGAGTTATGCTCAGGCCAACTCAGATTATCCTTCACTCCCATCAAAGAAACAAGGTGTGCATAGGCGGTTGTTGCGGGAGTATTGCTGAGAGGCCCTGCTCGATGTCCAAGTATGATTCCATGCGAATTGGTGCCCGAGTCTTGTGCCCGAGTTGATCGCGACCTTCGAATATGCGCAAAGTACGAGTATCGAGCAATTGCTGGCTCGGGTTCGTTGCCCGCGCTCGACGCCTGGGTTGAAAAGTATCCTCTAAAAGCATTTGACTTGACAAATATGGTGTTGACCAAGTCGCTGGGACCCTTATCAAGCTCATAGTCCGAAATTGGCACTTGGGCCCTTGGTTCCTGAGAAGAAGTCTTAAGGCTCTTCAATTGGCTTTTGCTCAACGGGCAGGCAAATGTTGAGGATGGTGACAGCGAAGTCGAGCTTGATGGTAGGGACGGAAACGTATTCAGTTCGTCGGCCGTAAAGACCAGTAATGCTAGCCATGGTATGGGTGAGCCATCGAGAAATTGGTCGCCAACACTGCCTATGTCTGGGCTTAGTTCCCATGGGACATGAGCATCAGAAAGAGCAATGTGAGGAAGAATCCGAGGCTCAACAACCTCTCCCTCTCCAGGATAGACAGAGCAGATCGATCCAGCAGGTAATTGGTAAGGGCTGATACTTTCGACGACGAACTTTTTCGACGTTTCCAAGTCTTCCGATTCGGCCTCCCGCCCGATGACGGTGATATTTTGTTTGACATTAATGGTATGTTCCCCGGGAAACAGTCCAGGCTTGAAAAAAGAAAGAATTTGAGCCTGGCCAGGTTTCAGATCTGACAGGGTACTCATTGCTACGAACAAATACTCGAGTTGAATCGAGACTGAGTTAAAACAAGATGAAATGCGAACGAATGCCGTAGGATACGTCTTCTCAATGGTCAACCCCACTCACTTGTCTAGGGTGAATGCACCGCCGACTAGTTACATCTTCACTTCACAGTGTGAGCCGGATAAAGCGATGACAGGGGATGGCACAGGATGGGTACAGTGCCAAAAGGAGTGGATATCTCATGTGGAGCCTGAATCAATAGTCCGGTACACTATCGATTCTTGCATATACACAGCGACGCGATCAGACGACGCGGTCCCGCCGTTGAGTTGGCACTGACTGTCTTTCACTTGTGTACACTCGAGCCAGCCCGTGAGATAACCGGCCCGCATTTCAGAGCCATTGTTGGATCACGCTTCAGTCTTTTCTTCCAAGTTCAAAGTGCCCGAGAGGCAGCAGCAGCTCATAATGGCTCAGCCAATCAAGTATCTTCAAACCAAGGTTAAGGCCTACATTCTAAACACGTCGGTTGTTGGAGATAGCTTCTTCTTGGCCCCTGTTGGCCAACCAAGCTATGAAAAGCTTTCGCCCAGTCGTTTCAATCTACTATAGGTGACGGCGGCCTATAAGGTT
>JAAOAR010000350.1:0-23562 GCA_013395995.1 Fusarium pseudoanthophilum | reverse complement strand
AGGGGGGTCAGTCTGACTTTACTATAACCACGCTTAAGCCCAGGACTCCAGCTATTTACAGGGCGACCCACCCTCGCTCTCACCGAGCAGACAGAACAGGGCATGTAAACATCCATTCCATCTATGTCCAGGGATCGATCGCATTGCATCGTCTTTTTTTGTCAATTTCAACGGCCACAAAAACAAGAACAAGGACACCCTACTCCTCCTCTATCCTACCTACATCCAACAACTCTCTCTACCTACTCGACTTGCCTTTCCTAAATACCTACTATCGCGATAACCCAACCGAGAGCCAAGACATGCGATAATCGTCCGACCGCCTAAAACATATCCGCCATCTCGTCATTTGCCCGCAATGACCAGGCCTCGCCGGCACTCCGGCGCGAGCGAGGAGAGCTCGGGTACGGCTCGGGAGCAGGTAGGCGAGAGGAACATCGTTGTCAACGCGATACCAGGCGGCTGACCATGATAAGGAGCTAGGGAGCATGTATGATTACCTGGCCAAGATTATATTGCTTGGGCCAAGTGGAACTGGAAAGTACGTCATTATCGAGACATTTGGCGAGCAAGCGAGCCATCGCAAGCTTTCTTTCGCGACAGTGGCGCCTCTACACCAGAGTCTTTGACTGACTGTTCGCGCTCTTATAGGTCCTGCCTACTACATCGTTTTGTCAAGAATGAATGGAGAGTCTTGTCGTCGCAAACTATCGGCGTAGAGTTTGCTACAAAGATCATCAAAGTTGGTACCGGGTCAAGGCGGAAACGGATAAAGCTTCAGGTACATTACACTCGATCGCGCGACAAAGAAAGCACGTTAACAGGACTTAGCTCTGGGATACGGCTGGAACAGAGCGTTTTCGATCAGTCTCTCGCTCCTATTATCGAGGCGCCGCGGGCGCTATCCTCGTCTACGACCTCACCTCTCACGCATCCTTCCGAAACCTACAGCCTTTCCTAAATGACGCTCGAGCGCTTGCATCACCGAACCTGAGTCTTATGCTCGTTGGCAACAAACTCGATCTTACCGATACACTCGTCGACACAAGTCTTCCGCCCCCGACACCGACGAGCGTTACATCCAACTCGACACTAACATCTGGTATGCTCGGTGCTGGAGGCAGCTCTTATACAAGTACAGCCACGACTAGGGATCGCGGAGCATCCATAAGCGCAGGAAGTCAACAAAGAGCCACAGTCGCACCGGAAGGCAGAGAAGTTACGCGAGCAGAATCCAGTCGATGGGCCAGCACAGCAGGAATATCAGTGGTGACAGAAGCGAGCGCATTCAACGGCGAGGGCGTTGACGAGATCTTCGAAAGGCTAGCAAGAATAATTCTCACAAAGATTGAACTGGGAGAAATCGACCCTGACGACCCAGCGAGTGGCATCCAGTATGGCGACAGTGGTGGATGGAACACAGCTAGTGACGGAGGCAGCATCAAGAGTTCTATGACGGGCGCCACTGTGGAAGACGGGCACAGCGGACTGAGAAGGAGGAGGAAAAAGAACAGGACACAGAATTGGGGACTACGGGAGTGGGAAGAGGTGTTTACGCTGAGCAATCGTCGGAGAGGAGGCGGTTGTTGTTGATTGTTCATGTTACGTTTGCCTCTTTTCCGCCTGGAGCTTCTCATAATGGATTGGCAGTGTTTGAAGATATCCGGCTGCATGGTTAGGCCGGTAGTGTTTAGGAAGACATTCGTTCATCAGCGTGTTTGGCGTTTGGATAGACGATATGAAGCTGCGAACTGCACACGACTGAGCGAGTTCGCGAGCTGTACTTGAGTCCGAATAATGTACTTAGTAATGACAACCCTTTCTGACTTCTAGGAGATGTCACATGTCGACATAACTATTCGGCTTGAATAATAGCTACTCTATTCTTCAGAAGCAATCAGTGAAGGTCAACAGCATCTACACCAAAGAGTGGATGTAAGTGGTGGGCTGACGTCAAATTCACAAGTAAAGCAGAGTGAGTTACCCATCACAAGTGAAATTCCACCATTCATCGCCACGGAATTCAGCTTGGCTTGGAGAACTGGAGATGGCGCTTATTGGTGTGACGGATCGTCGTGCCGCAGAAGCGCTTGTGGAAGCTCTTCTGCAGTGTAAACGGCGAAATAACATGTTGTCGCTCATAAACTGACCATTGAGATTGGGTAACAGAATTGGACGTCTTACGAGGATCGCCCGTACCTGCCCTGGAGAGATTCGTACATCGCGGGGTCATCATGACTTGCACCTGCCCTGGCAAATTGCCCGGTTAAAGCCATCGTTCTTTCCATGTAAAAAAGGTCGGATCGTCAATGGAAACATTCCTTTCTCTCCATTTTCTGTATTCTTCAATCTCACTCTTTCATAAATCTCCATCGTTGATTTCTCTCACAACTTGCACAATCATAGCTTCAACGAGACCCTTTCGTCATGGCTCCCCGCACTGTTACCCCAGTCGACAAGAACTGGCAATTCAAGCAGGAGAAAGAAGACGACTCCTCTTATTTACCAGTCGCTCAATTTCCAACAAACGTTCATCTTGACCTCTTACACCATGAGAAGATTCCTGACCCTTATATTGGAAAGAACGAGCTCAAAGTTCAATGGATTGGGGAGACTGTCTGGGTGTACAAGACGACCTTTTCTAGCCCGGAGGTTCATGATGGTTCAAAGGCGGTTCTGGCCTTTGATGGTCTTGATACCTTCGCCACAGTTGATTTGAATGGCAAGAAGATTCTTGAGACCGAGAACATGTTTGTTCCCGAACGGGTGGATGTCACAAAGAATCTTAAAAAAGACGGCGAGAATGAGCTCCGCATTACATTTGATGCGGCGTATTTGAGAGGATGGAAGTTAGTGGAGGAGCATCCTGACCACAAGTATGTTGTCTGGAATGGGGACGGCTCAAGACTGCCTGTCAGAAAGGCGCAGTACCACTGGGTAGGTTATTTCGTCGTTGCTGTTTCATAGTCTCTAATTAATTCTTAGGGCTGGGATTGGGGTCCTGCTTTGCTTACATGTGGTCCTTGGAGACCTATCAATCTTGAAGTTTATGAGTCTCATATCGCAGATCTCTACACTGAGTCAGAAGTTGAGAAGTCTCTCAAGAAGGCGGATGTTGTTGTTCATGCGGCTGTTGAAGGCAAAGCCTCAAGAGTACGCTTTGAAGTCTCTTTAGATGGAAAAAAGGTTGCATCTGAAACCGCACATGTAAAAGACAAAGACGCAACCACTACGTTCCACATCCAAGATCCGGCTCTCTGGTATCCAGTCAGATATGGGAAACAGCCCCTGTACACCATCAAGGCCACCCTTCTCGAGGACGACAACGAGATAGATACAATCTCCAAGAAGATCGGCCTTCGCAAACTTGAACTTGTTGAACGAGAGCTTGATGGTCAGCCAGGTACCAGCTTCTTTTTCCAAGTCAACAACATCCCGATCTTCTGCGGTGGAAGCAACTGGATCCCAGCAGATAACTTCATTCCTCGAATTACGAAAGAAAGATACCGAGACTGGGTCAAGCTGGTCGCTGATGGCAATCAGTTTATGCTCCGAGTTTGGGGAGGTGGTATCTACGAAGAGGATGTTTTCTATGATGCCTGTGATGAATTCGGCATCCTTGTTTGGCAGGACTTCATGTTCGCTTGTGGCAACTATCCTGCCTGGCCTGACCTACTCAAATCTATTGACCGAGAAGCTCGAGCCAATATCAAACGACTTCGCCACCATCCATCGATTGTTCTTTGGGCTGGGAACAACGAGGACTACCAATTGCGCGAGTCTGAGAATCTTACATATGACTTCGACGATCATGACCCGGAGAGCTGGTTAAAGACCGACTTCCCTGCTCGATACATCTACGAAAAGCTACTTCCAGACGCTTGCAAAGATCTCCATCCGAATGCCGTCTATCATATTGCAAGCCCTTGGGGTGGCAAGGTAACCACTGATCCAACCATTGGAGATATCCATCAATGGAATGTTTGGCACGGCTCTCAACAAAAGTACCAAGACTACGACAAGCTCGTTGGGAGATTCGTTTCCGAGTTTGGTATGGAAGGCTTCCCAGATATTAAGACCATCGATACTTTCCTTCCACAAGGCAAGGACGACCCTGAGCGATTCTCTACATCATCTACGATTGATTTTCATAACAAGGCAGATGGACAGCTGCGTCGACTGGGTTTGTACATGGCCGAAAATTTCCGGTTCACTTTGGAGCCTTTGGAAGACTACGTCTACTACAGCCAACTGCTACAAGCTGAGGCCCTAGCCTCAGCCTATCGGCTCTGGAAGCGACAGTGGCAGGGTCCAAAAAAGGAGTATTGTAGTGGTGTCTTGGTTTGGCAGACCAACGACTGCTGGCCCGTTACTTCATGGGCTATCTGTGACTACTACCTTCGGCCCAAGCATTCCTACTTCACCATCAAGCGGGAGATGGCACCTATCACTATTGGCATGACACGTAGAGAGCACAAGCACCCCAAGAACAAATACACAAGGGTCGATATTGAGACTAAGGTCAAGGTTGAGATTTGGGGAAGTAATCTCAAATTGGAAGACGTTACTGTAGACTGTGTTGTCAAGGCCTGGGACGTTGAGACTGGAAAGGAGACATACTCTCAGACAGTTGTTTCTGATCTAGTTCTCCAGAGTAACCGCTCAACGGAAATCAAGACCCTGGATGTCCCTGTTGAGAAGCCCAACGCTGGCCTTGAGGCGAAGACTGTTGTTGCAGCTTACTTCTACCAGGATGGCAAACAGATTGCACGATATGTCAACTGGCCCGAGCCACTGAAGTACCTGCACTTCCAAAAACCCAAGAACCTCAAGACTGAAATTTCTGAAGGATGCAAGTCCGTTGAGATCAGCGCCGAGGTGCCTATCAAGGGACTAGCGGTCTTGAGCGAAGATGACGGAGTCAGGTTTGAAGACAATCTAGTCGACGTCGTCCCGGGTGAGGTTGTCAAGATTGGTGTTACAGGTGCCAAGAAGGATACTGTGCTCACAACACAGTACTTAGGGATGCAGGTCCACGATTGAGAGACACAATATGTTTAATGTTACGGAGATATCAAGTTGTGAATTGACAGTGATTGCAACGCTTGATCCTGGGGAGATGTTGTTTTCGGCCTGGATCTTCAAGTGTCTCAGCTTTACGAACAGCAGGTTTCGATTGGCTTGAGCTATGAAGATCTTACAAGCTGTAAGCCACGAGCCAGTCAACAGCTGCCATCTACACAAAACGTCTAACTTGTGGTTGCCACACAAGCACGACGGCTATCGTAGCTTTATCAGGAAACTTGATCACCCCCGCTTCCCCGGATATTTGATAAGCCAATGGTCGCAGATGCTTTCATGATTATGTTCTTGATATGGAAATAATTGCCTGGGTAGTCCTGTGCGACACGTAAGATAACAAAAGAAGCCGGATGCTCGTGTAAGTATAAATTGAGAGGATGGCAGTATGAAAGGATCTAAATTCTTGTCAGCTACTTTCAACTCCTGTATAGTTGATACTTGATCCTATTGATATAACACCACAAAAGCTTCGAATGATCTCAAACCTAGATCATCCTCTCAATACCTAAAGCATTATACTACCACTATGCCTATCTATCTGAGCATGCAAAGAGTCCGCTTCTCCAGCCCAGACGCTTACGAGAAGTTCAAGGTTCTCTTCGCCGACACACGTCGCCATCTTATGACACTTCCAGGATTTCTACACCTAACCTGGTGGGAACATCCCGACGACAGAAGCTGGTACAACGAATGCAGTTTCTGGACTAGTCGGGGTGCTCTGTACGACTGGCACAAGAACACCTACCATAAATACTGCAAGGAGTGGGCAGCGAACGGGGCTATTATGGAGGACATCATCACTAACTTCGAGCTTGTTGGAACAAGACTGCTTCGTGTATGTCCTGTGTGTAATCACACCCAGGATAAGAAGTATAACCTCGCTGAGGAGCAGGCTGTTCTTCATGAACAGTGTCCGCAGTGCGGGTTTCACTTCCCTGTATTGGAGGAGACACCATCGAGTTTTGCAGTATTCAAGGATGTTCCGGGTATTCCCATGCCAGAAGGGGCTCCGACAAAGATTGATGGTAGTAAAGTCGATGGGAGACAGACTGATGGGAACAAGGAGCCGAGTGGCTGTCCGATGTGATCGCTTGAAGGGAACCGGTGGGAATGGAGTCGGTAGATATCTGTATGTCCGTGTCAGCTTGAGGTAGTTGAATTAAGGTTATCTCTGACAAAGCCTGTATGTTTCAGTGTCAGCGCAACTACCAACGTGCTGAGCTGACAGTGCATATCCTTTACAATGGGAGGTGCCTGCTCCTCTTGTATGGGAACCAATAGGGGGTGCTACTCTTACACCACAAGAGAACGGCACTGCCTCTCAGTCGTTATATTCCGGCAGTTGATATTAATGGTACTCGCATATAGAGAGATGTAATCAGCCAGCATCGCGAAGAGTTGAGTTCTGAGTTGTGTTCTCGTGGACACTAATATGCACACTGCACCTCAGGAGACATAGTCGCAGAAGGCCGACTGAACTCACGCAGTCAATCTTGGGGTGTTCTCTTTTCTCTCAACTCCTGAATGAAGAAAGAGGGACGAGTATCGATGTCTGTAAGGGAAACTTTCGGACTAATGAACTTGAGAGACAGGAGGGAGTGCGAAAGAGGGTACGAGTAAGTCTCAAGTGTTGCTTCGCAGTAACACGCATGGTCAGTACGATGACCTCGTGTTCCAAGGGCCCCTGATCATACGAAGTAGCATATCCCGAGGTACAGCAGGCACTTTGCGGAGCAAAACGCCTACACACTGGCTTGGCTACCATACGCTGCGTTGGCAAGATAGCAAGGTATCACTACCTCATGCAAGGTCCGTATAAGGCCATCATCAAAGCTGCGTCGATGATTGGGCGCTATGAGTATGACCTAAGAACTCTATCTCCAAAGACAAGGGGATGGGCAGAATCTCTATGTCCGGATCTCATGCTGAAGTTGAAGACCGTACTCCAGTACTGTGGCCCAAATTTCAAATCAACATTATCTGCGCTCGCCAAAAACTAGTATGGGAGCTATAATGAGAATCTTGAACCTGGGCTCCTCTTAGATAAGTCAAATATGACTACTCCACGGGCTGACCATGTCCCCCTGAAGTATCACGGGGGTCGACCGTGTCCCCAACTCCCACTTTCCAAACAGAGTTTGAATCAGATTCACCTGCCAGAAACAGATCGTAGATCATGATAGATTGCTTAGAGTCAATAAAAATATACCAGCAGCTTCTTCAAACACCTTGATGGCACGCCTAATACTCGGCGACCATAACGAAAAACTGGACGACAAAGGGCGTCAATAGTGGCCCCAACGATTACTATTTCGAAAGAGTATAGAGCTTTAGCCAGGTTTAAAATGCCTGGTCCCTTATTCTTCGCTCCTTAAGTTGCGAATATAGTCTGTCACTGAGTAAGCAGAGCTTAGCTATAGTAGAAGCTGTAGAAGAGTCTCTGAAGCTTGTTCATGATCAGAGAAATCGACCAAAGGCCAGTGTCCCTAAGTTCTAGCGTGAGCCAGATACTATCTGATAGACACGCTGAATCCTGCTGATGCAGCATCTCGGCGACTATGGTGTAAACAGGAAGGTAGCAGACGCAACGTCTTGTTATGAATTGTCGTAAGTGATTAATCGAAGATGAGTGAAGAGCTAAGAAGTATGCATTGATGGAAGTAGATGCATGACCGTTTTTGAAGATCTTTAACTCGAAATGGCGTGTGCAGAACACCCTCCATAGAAAGGCGAGAGTAGTCTAGAAGTCTTGGAAGCCTCGTGCCTTGCGTGATTGGATATCACAGCTACCGCTCAGGTTGCCTCAAAGGCTTAATGCACATATAGCTGGTTAGCCGGGGCGCGTATCTATGGTCAGAAGCCTGATCTCTTCCGGGATGTGGGAACCTTTGTTGGAGTCTGCCGCTTCGAAGCTGCGTGGGATGAGTTTTGAGGTGCCTCGTAGGCGAGTTTCCCTGCTGACGATGTTGAACAATATGGGATCCTTATCGCGACATAGCTCTCGGTTCGAAGACGATAGTGACCAGCTAGGAAGGAGCTCAAGTAATCAAGGTCGTAAGTACTTTTGTGGTAGGTCCTCCTAGCGGCAAGATCTCATGTAGTGGCGACACTCGTCGATTCAACGGCGACAAGGGTCCTCGGGGTACAGGAAGCGGGCATACAGTAGCACATCGATGATCTCATCTAAAGTGAGTGAGGTGCCATATTGCATATGGACTCTTGTGGTTAAAGCAGATGCTACCTTGTGGCATGAAGTTGAGCCACGAGTTGAGCTTAGACTAGCCCAGGGCAAAAGAACACCACTTGGCGTAAAGTTTAATAGATGCTTAAATGTCAAAGCGGCGTGACCTCCTTTCGGTTTTAGCATGACTGCGAGATCCAGTTTCGGTTGGTAGCCGTAAGATCAGTCTCGGCTCTTGCTGGTTCCTGAGCCTCGCGACAATAGTAACACTTCGTTAAGAGGATTCCGGCGGGCCGTGACGATCGTGCGGCGTGGTCACGGAGAAATAAACAGACTCGCTAAACATTATGATTGTGTTTACCTTGAGCAAGTATTGAGAAGGCTCAAAGCAGGGTATAGGTAATGGATGGCAGCCAATTGCTGGTCTTCCTAAGCTATCGAGAGCGACCAGGGTTGTAAGCGTCTCCTGACTCAAAACATCGCTAGGCCAGTCAAAAAGTTCCTTGGCCATAAGCGAGTGCTGTAAAGGATGGCGTGCGAGTGTTGTCAGATAGTTTCCACGAATGGGTTGGGTTGGGCTGCTTGGAATTCGGAGTTTTGTTCGGTATTGAACGAGAATGATACGTAGGTCTTGGCGGAACGATAACCTAATGCAACACATTAGAATAGGTACTATCCAAGAACATGACAGGTACTTTTGTTCTGATAGCATCATGCGCTGCTGATAAGGGTTAATTGATTGATTAGTTGGATGCATGAGCAAGGGTCATGAGATGCAAAGATAGAGCGGGGTCCATTCATTACAGACTGAGGTTGGCCTTGACCAAGGTTGGGCAGATACCTAAAAGGGACTCGAGGTTAGCACCCTTCAATCAGGCTTCGATAGGTAGAATAGAACAGAATAGAAAGAATTATGGTTAGAATTAAACTGGCACGGGAAGGAAGGCGCTAACGGGTAGCGAAATCTCCATGTCTCTCCAGGGGTTAAAATGTCTTGGCCTCATCCTTGAACAATGGAGGTTAGTGATGGCGATGATAATGGTTCAGATGATGTTGTTGTTGTAAGTTAGACTTCTGGGGTACGTCAATGCGCCTGCTGGGTCCAAGCCACAAATCTTTATCTCTGCAGTCAGGTAAGACAAGAAAGAACCAACAACCCGTTTACTCCTTCCGCTCCTTCTCATTGGTTGATCTGCTGCCCCACTCAAGCTTGGCTCTTGCCCGTGGCATCTCCGGCCCCTCTATTACTTCAAGGTATCAACCCCACTCGGGCCTTACAGTGGGAAACCTCAACTTTACAAGTGCTCAGAATCTATCTATTCGCCGACATAAACTCGATTTAACGCGAACTACGACAGGTTCGATGAACAGGGATACCGAATCCAAGGCTTTTGTTGTTTTGTTTCCGTCCCGATGTCTTCATTGCAATTGTTGAAACAATCGATGTAGATCATCTAAGACTTCGGCTAGGAGTGCACTCCAACCCCTCGCTTCAAATCACGCTGCCCTCCTACTCATCCTCCCGTGGGCTTCGAGATATAGAATCATGAGGCTAGGCAAGGGTGCTTTTCCCACAACTTAGCCTCACTGTAATTATCGGCCTCCAGCGAAAATGGACACTCGAATCAATGTCTTGTCCTGCGAGGCCAGCGGCAGCAACGATACGCACCTACTCGGACATAGTGTCCCAAAGAGGAAGTTGATTTGATGCTCATCTGTGACTGGAACTTCTATTCAAGTTGCAGCATAGCTCTTGGTGTGAAACCCTTCCCGCACGGCTGTTGTCATCGGTAGGGCTAGGTCATCAAGGGGCAATGTCTAGCCTGCTTTGGCTATGCTGGAGTTGCGGAGAAGCATAGTTACTTTATCTGGCAGTTCACTAACTTCCCGCTCGACTTCCTTCGACTATCAATTCACCAAGCCTCTGACAATAGACGCCTTGAACTAGGATTTATGCATCGTCTACGGGCCGATCCATGATTCCGACTGGCTATGTTCCTGTTTGCTGTCTCCAACCAGCAGAGACTAGAAGGGATTTGCCTTCCCCCTCGGGCCGCTCCCTACTATCGACTCCAGTAGTTCTGGATACCGGCATCCACTGCCAAGATCGAGATATGAGGATAGACCGAGACTATATGGTTAATCTTTAAGAGTAACCTACTGGAGGGTTGTATTCTTAGTGCCATGTCGATCATGATTGACGGCAGGGAGTTCCACTGAAGAGATTCTGAATACACCCAACTATAGTCAAGGTTATCGATGGTAACCTACTTTTCCCTCACGCCCTGTCTCATCACATGCAATCGAATTCCGTCAACGTATTGTTGTTCATAATTTGTGAGACAAGCTGGGTGTGTTCTGGACGTCCACTGAGACCCATTACGATATCCTGGTGCTCTATCATCAAGGTATCTCTTGTGATGAAAGTCCCATGCATCCTTCTTGGCCTTGATGCTAGGCCCACCGACCTGCTTCTTGCATTCTCGAGAACTTTTGCACTCTCGCTATCCTGAGTCGCCTCTCAGAGCTTCTCCCGGCTCGATGCATCACATCTCGCCTTCCTCTTTTTGTCTGGCGTTGCTGAAGGCGATGGCGAGACGCTGCGTAAATCTGTCGGTTGTCGCCGCAAGAGGAAGCTGATGAAAATCATCCCTTCGATTGTGTCTTGATGGGACATCATGTCTGGCAATAGATGCAAGACACTTGCAGATTTGCACCTTACAAACCTTGCACTCTGTCTATAGGGGTTGAGAATCTCCAGCTGTTGGGCTTTTGACTTCAGGGGGGACGCCAAAGAGCAAAGTCTCTCTCCACAAACCGTTCGATATACTTCTGTTACCACAACAATAGCCAGCGTTGCCATGTATCATGGCTGCGGATGGCTGGCAGAGGTGACTTCATGAACTCAACATACGAGCCCCGTATCGGCCATCCATATTGTTATTGTTATTGAAGCAGTCGCCTAGCAACATAGGCCACATCTATATAAGACGTATCGTCCTCCTCCTCCAAACAACTTACCTTCTCATCCTCATCACCCTCAGTCTCATCTACACACAAGCATCCCCAATCGTCTCTTGTTCTGCCTCTGCTCCGTTGTATCTTCACAATGGTCAACTTCAAGAACCTCGCTTTCGCCGCGACAGCCCTCTTCGGGCTCGTCAACGCCGCTCCTACTACTGCCAAGGTTGACTCCAGCAAGGTCATTCCTGGCAAGTACATCATCACCCTCAAGTCTGATATCGCTGCTGCCGATGTCGACAGCCATCTCAGCTGGGTTGAAGATGTCCACAAGCGTGGGCTGAACAAGCGCGCCGAGAAGGGTGTTGAGCGCACCTACAAGGGCAAGTATGGCTTCCAGGGCTATGCTGGCTCTTTCGACAAGAGCACAGTCGAGGAGATCAAGAAGAACCCTGATGTAAGTGACATTGAATGTCAACAAGCTATTCAATGCTGATATCCAGTCCAGGTTGCCATCGTTGAACAGGACCGCGAGTGGGTCATCAACTGGGTTGAGGAGGAGGAAGAAGAGGCAAAGACTCTCGCAAAGCGTGCCTTGACTACTCAGAGTGGCGCCACCTGGGGACTCGGCACTGTCTCCCACCGTTCTAGTGGATCTACCAGCTACATCTACGATACCAACGCTGGTACCAACACCTATGCCTACGTCGTCGACACTGGTGTTCGAACCACCCACAATGAATTTGAGGGCCGTGCTCAGGCCGTCTACACTGCCTTCAGTGGCGACAACGCCGATTCTGTTGGCCACGGTACTCACGTTTCTGGCACCATTGCCGGCAAGACCTACGGTGTCTCCAAGAAGGCTACCATTCAGGCTGTCAAGGTTTTCCAGGGCAGCTCTTCTAGCACCTCTATCATCCTTGCTGGTTTCAACTGGGCCGCCAACGATATCATCTCCAAGGGCCGAACTGCTCGCTCTGTCGTGAACATGTCTCTTGGTGGTGGTTACTCTGCTTCTTTCAACAACGCTGTCAACTCTGCTTCCTCATCTGGTATCATCTCTGCTATTGCTGCCGGAAACGATGGTGCCAACGCCGCCAACACCTCTCCTGCCTCTGCTACCAGCGCTATCACTGTAGGTGCTATCACCAGCAGCTGGGCCATTGCCTCTTACTCCAACTACGGCACCGTTCTTGACATCTTTGCTCCCGGCACCGGCGTTCTCTCTGCCTGGTACACTAGCAACAGCGCCACCAACAGCATCAGCGGTACCTCCATGGCCACTCCCCACATTGCTGGCCTTGTCCTCTACGGTATCTCTGTCAACGGTGTCTCGGGCGTCACTGGTGTCACCAACTGGCTCAAGAGCACTGCTACTTCTGGCAAGATCACTGGCAACCTCCGCAGCTCCCCCAACCTGATCGGCAACAACGGCAACAGCGCTCAGTAAGCACTTTAGCATCACCAAAAGAGACGATAGATGTCTGTTGTGAGATCTTTGTCCAACAGGAGGAGGATGGTTGGGAACGATGAGTATATATGAGATTGAGAATGACTACAAGGTTATAAAGGTGGATATTGGAGGAATTTAGGGACACTCTTTGATTCGAAAGTCGCTGTTCATAGGCCACCTGAATATACAACTGTACATATCGCGAGATCTTGAGGCCTCGACGGTTGTAAACGAAATATGTGACTTTTTCTCGTGATGCATTAATACCCACATGGTAGTTTGACATGGCCAAAAAGAATAAAGTTCTTGGAATTTGATGAAGGCTTATTCGAAGACCTGTCAGTACTCAATAAAATCATTTAAATTTAGGTGAACTTGGCTTATATCCAATAAAGTGGTAAGGTTTAGGTAAACTTTTATAACTTCAGAGTCACTTCAGGTATAAAAAAGACCCCTTCCCCCCACTCTGATCCAACTTTCAACCTTTTTCCTCACATACATAAACTTCTTTTCAAAATACCAAGATGCCCAGTCAGAAGCGGAAAAGCCTGCCCCAGGCCCCCTTCGAAGGACTTCAAAACGAGAGCAACAACCACACCGGAAAGACATCCACATCTAAGCGACAAAGGTTCGAGGCCCCCTATGATGATCCAGATGATAACACTATTGATACCCATCTTGGGCGATCTATTCGGCGCATTTTGCTCAGCAAAGCAACCCTCTCTATTGATGTGGACGACGACGCTTACGAGTATGATGTCCTGCAAAAGAGCCCTAAAGAGCTTCACCAGGAACTACGCAGGCATATCACAGAGGTCAAACAAGGGCTCGAGAAGTCGTACAAGGATGTTATTGACGAACATATCATAGATGAACTCGCCCGCATGGTCTACGGGTCCAATATGATCGAGCATGTGGGTGGAGGTCTCGACATCACATTGAAGCTCTGCAAAGATGTCTTCCGAGGAGGCAAAGAACCACCCGAAGAGATTAGCGAAGACGACCCAGAATACGAACAGCTCGATCTCTATCTCTACAACAAGGACCTGCCTTGCAAGCATGCCGATATCCTTCAAGCTTACCGAGAAATCGTCCAACATGCCAAGGCAGCCAGGTACATGATCGAGCAAGTCTGTATCAACGGCAAGGACTTATCTGAGCATATAATAACGCAAGCTCATGGTGATTTGACATACAAGATCGAAATCAGCAAGCATATACCCTGGAACGAATACAGTGGACAGTATCGATTATGGAATGTCCAGTGTGGTTCCCACGTGTTCATGGACCACAGCAAAGTCCGCATTGTGATGCGCGACATGATAGAGGAACTAGATTCCGACACCAGGAAGGCTACAGAGGAAGGACAAATCGACCCAGTATCGCTTGCGAGTAAGTACTGTCACAAGTTTGTTAACATCCATCCGTTTGGAGACGGCAACGGCAGGATGTGCCGTCTTATTCTTAACACTCTCCTCATCAAGTACGGCGGCGGGTATCCCATCGTCGGCATTGGGCAGGACGGCAGAGATCGACAAGAGTATCTGCGTATCGCCGTGGCACAGAGTATGAAGCAGCTCGCGTTTTTTACACTGCGACATGCCTGTGATAGCATGCTTAGGTTGAAGGAGGCAACAAAACTTAGGGTATCTGTTCTAAATGATGACAAGACTTAGGTAAATTGAGCATAACTTTAGTGGGCCTTGGATTAATTACTTATAATATCTTGTCTTTATGTGAGAGGCTTTCTTGTTGTTGCCCACCTAGGTTCTATCGTTGGCTGTGATACCCGACAGAGATTTATTCCCGGAGGATTTTAACTCAGCAACCCGAACTCAAAAGAGGAACTTTTAAGCGCCACAGTCGCCTAGGGCATTTTACTATTTGGCGAAATCCGGGGTTGTAGATGGACTGATGGAATACGCGCATTCCAAGAAACTCCAGGACCTTTATTCTGATTGATGAGAATAAGCTATCTAAAGGCCGCCTAAGCCTATACTAAATTATCGCTAAGATCAATTTTTTTACTTATGATGAAGTTTTAGGCTTCTTGCTCACCGAGGCCGTCACCAACTACTATATGTAGGGTACCTAGCATAAGGTAGCGGAGCAACTTCCAGCGAACAGACTTGACTGGATGCTTCTCATATCAAATTTCCTTGGGGGTATAGGTATGTTCGATGAATTCTCTACTCTCTGAGTTCCTGATAAAGCAAATTCCTTCTTCGTTGTGTAAAAGGGCAAGGTTCATGTGAACCATTCCATAGAGTTATGTAAATCACAAGCACTTCCAATTGCTTGGCCCCTGCTTCTGTCCAGTATTGATCCAGAAAATTCTTCTGCCTAGCACCAGCATCCATGTACTTGCTGATCAATATTCCTAGTTGAGCCTCACAAGACACAAGACTCATCTACCGATGCCAAGGACTTTCGGTGTTAAGTCGACTGTCCGAACACAATAAACTGTCACTGTAGGAACCTACCTACACTAAGGTAGGTTGGAGAAGAGAGGCGGGATCGTCATAGTAAGGGCCGACACCGGGACCAAAACTGACACCGGGGAAACATTCATGTGGGGAAGAAATGTGTTTCATGTTCCCGAGCGTTTAAAAAGACGAAAGAGTGCATCATTACAGTTAATTCCTTGGTCAGAAAACCTGGTAACAGCGCGTGATTTCTTTGATGCTCGGCCAACTCTTGCCCACTAAAACATCCGTGTAAGTCGGGGTACTCCGACATATTGATGTAGTATTGCCTTTTGCAATGTAACATCTCAAGTAAGAGAACGGATCCTGTATGGATTGCAATACGATCGCTCTTATTTTGTGGATTCTTATATGGTAATATCTCTCGTTGCATGATTGCCTGACTTGCTAATTGTATCGATACTTGGCCTAACCGTAGCTTGTATTTCTAGTAATGAATCAATTATCAATCATCATAAACATCATGCTCATAATATCCTCGCTCATCAGGCAAGACGAGGCTATAATTCCAAAGTGCTTTCAATTGCCATATCCAGAAATCTTTCCCAATATGGACATCCCAAGCACCCATCGCCGGAGTCTCACCGACCCTAGCTAAGGTAGCAGTGCTACTCCATAAAGATACATCGTCATTTGTATCTTTTTTCCATGTAGCATCTGGGGTCCCCGGATTGGCATGAGGTGTTAGTTGCGGGGAGCTTTTTAACATTGAGATCCATGTAGTTGATGGCTCGAAATGGCAATGGAATTGTCGATGATGCAAATATTGTGGTTCGTTATATAAGGGCATTGCTCTCCCGATGTTGATCTTGGTTTCTGTCACACTTATACTTGCCTCGTGGCTTGGTTGAACCACTTCACTTCCTGTTATTCGGCGGTGAATAGATTGTATTCAAGGTCCTTTCATCATGGAATCGACTGTTGATGAGCGGACGAAGCTCGCATACCAAAATCGATGGAGGACTCTCGCCAAGAATCCCAAGCTCATCGTCATCGCCCTCTTCGCCTCGTTCGTCTCCTCCAGCCCCGTCTCCATCCTCTCACTAACAATCCCAGGTTCGGTGGGTTTGAGTATGGCTATCAACAAGGTGTCCTGGGCCAGTCCCTAGTGATGTATCGCTTCAAGGACAACTTTCCCTCTATCGTCAACTCCTCCTCAGCCACTGGCTGGCTTACCTCGATCCTTCAACTCGGTGGCATCTTGGGCTCGTTGTCAGCTGGTGTCTTTGGTGAAGTCTACTCACGAAAGTATACTATGTTTATGGCCTGCTGCTGGGTTATTCTTGGTAGTTATCTGTACATCGGAGGAACAAAGGATAATGCTTCTATGCTCTATGCTGGTCGGTTCTTTACTGGTATTGGAGTTGGCACTTTCAGTGGTGTTGGGTAAGTCCTAACTATTCCCCCATACTAACAACCGTATCTTAACTGGCATCTCTAGTCCTCTCTACAACGCCGAATTATCCTCTCCCGAGCTCCGTGGCTTCCTCGTCTCCTTCTACCAATTCTGCACCATCCTCGGTATCATGCTCTCATTCTGGATTGGATACGGCAGCAACTATATCGGTAGCACAGGAGAAGGTCAAAGCAACCTCGCATGGATGCTCCCGTCTATCATCCAAGGAATTCCCGCTGTTCTTCTCGCTCTCGGAATCTGGTGGTTGCCATTTTCCCCGCGTTGGCTAGTCAAGCAGGGTCGTGATGAGGAGGCTCTCAAAACACTATCCTACCTCCGTAACCTACCTATCGAGCACGAGCTCATTCAGGTGGAATACAAGGAGATCAAGGCTGAGGCTCTCTTTGAACAGCGCGCATTCGCCAAGAACTTCCCCAACTTGGCTGCTAAGGAGCAGGGTAATGTCTGGATGGCCCAGTTTGCTCAGTACTATCAGATCTTCCGCACCAAGGATAACTTCAAGCGTGTTGCTACAGCTTGGCTCGTTATGTTCTGGCAACAATGGTCTGGTATTGATGCAATCATATACTATGCCAGTCAAGTCTTTGAGAGTCTAGGTCTTACTGGAGGAACACAGGCTCTACTGGCGACAGGAGTTACGGGTGTTGTGTTCTTCGTCTTTACTTTACCTGCCATGGCGATCATCGACAAGGTTGGACGAAAGCCAATGCTGTACGTCGGATCTATTGTCATGCTTATCTCTATGGTTCTCGCTGGTATTATTGTCGCCAAGTTCCAGCACGATTGGGAGACGCATAGTGCTGCCGGCTGGGTTGCCGTGGCTTTTATCTGGCTCTATGTTGGAGCTTTTGGAGCCACATGGGGACCTGTTTCTTGGACTCTCGTTGCCGAGATTTTCCCTCTTTCTATCCGATCCAAGGGTTCTTCGATTGGTGCTTCAAGTAACTGGGTAAGTAGTCCCATCTCGCTTGAGACGAGTATAACTGACAGTGACTCCAGCTCAACAACTTTGCCGTTGCTTTTTACGTGCCGCCCATGTTTGAGACTCTCGAATGGGGCACATACATCTTCTTTGCCGTTTTCTTGGCATGCAGTATGGTCTGGCTGTACTTTTGTCTTCCGGAAACCAAGGGTGCTACCCTCGAAGACATGGATCGAGTATTTGGAAGCCACACTGGTGAAGAGGATGCAAAGATGCTGGATGAGGCGCGTCGAGATGTTGGTCTCGGAATTGAGCTTGAGGTTGACGCTTTGAAGGCCGAGAAGGCGTTGGTGGAGGATGGAGAGATTGAGACGAGGCCATCTCACCACGAGAACGCTTAGAAGTAGACATAGCCGTGCTAGTTGACCTGCATTGTTTATGTATTAATAGATGCAGATAATACAAGTCTTGGCAAGCCACTAAAGATTATGCTGTGAGACATGACTATCGAGCAGTGATTGTTCTGGTGTAAGTTGATGAGCCAATGAGGTTTCAACTTGACATGCAGCATCTTTTGGTGGCTGACCCACCAACCGAACAGTGAGTGAGTGGGGTACGTACTCCAACTCCACCACCAAAAACCGCGTCAAATTTTCCTTGACCATAATCTTCCCCTTCTCTCACTATCACTCCAAGTCTCTCTCTCTCTGTCTCTCAGAGCAACACAACAAGACGCGATCTCAAGATCTAATTATGCGTCTCGCTACACGGTAGGTATCTATACATCTATTTCTATCCGCAGCGTTTGTCCTTCAGTCACTCAATTCTTCCCACGAGTCTTCCTCACGGAGGGTCTTCTACGGACGGTGCGTTTTGTACTATCCGCACGAAGTAGTCTGAAGGATGATTTAACGACTTAAAAAAGGGACTCACAATTCGTTGTGTGCTTCATTTTTTTATTGTCATAGTTGCTAGAACAACAAGGGCCATCATAGTCCGCGTCCGTCTCGTCTTTGTTGGTCACCTTTCGGTGGTTAACATTGTCTCAATTTCTACACGGGCGAGGCTCCAGGAGCACCGACATTCTTTTCTTTTGTTGGTATTATATAGTATAGCAATGAGTCACTATCATGTGATTATGTGTCTGGAATATTATCGAAGTTCATGATATCAAAAGACCCTCCCTATTGTTTTTCTACCCTTAGCACGTGCAGATGCAATCAAGGTTTCGTATTCTTTCGTCAGAGTGGATTTAGGCCAGTGAGAGCTCAACGACGTCATCTTTGTGATATCAGACCGAGAACTTGATGTTCTATCTCAACTGCCGTGTCTCCCTATCTAAGCTACCTATGCCATGCTACTCTACTACTATTAATACCACATATCAAAAGGCCAAGCCTGCCAAGTAAATAATCATGTTCAAACTGTTCAGATCCTCCCCTGTCCATCGCTTCCGTTTATATCCGTCCACTATGCGATACCACAACCTCACCAACAACTATGCCACAAAGGCTGATCACTCCAAAAAGTCCAAGTTTGGCGATCTACCACTGAGCACCGCCGGGCCTATAAACTGCGCACTCAGTGGTACATCGCTGTTGAACACACCATATCTCAACAAGGGCTCTGCTTTTCCTCCTGATGAGCGTCGAGAGTTTAACCTCACAGGCTTGCTCCCTCAAGGTGTTCAGACACTTGAGCAGCAGTGCAAACGCGCTTATGAGCAATATTCGTCAAGGCCCGACGACTTGGCCAAGAATACTTTTCTCACTTCGTTAAAGGATCAAAATGAGGTTCTCTACTTCAAGGTATCACTCGTGTATTGTTCCGATACAACCGCAGTGCTAAAATCTGTGTAAAGCTTCTGCAACTTCATCTCGATGAGATGATGAGCATCGTCTATACCCCGACTGAAGGTGATGCTATTCAGAACTACTCTCGGCTATTTAGGCGTCCAGAAGGTTGTTATCTCAACATTCGAGACCCTGATCATGTGCATCACAACCTAGCTCAATGGGGAAACCCTGAAGATATTGACTATATTGTCGTATCTGGTCAGTTCATCCTCTATATCATATCAGCGGCTACTAACACGTGTCCAGACGGAGAAGAAATCCTCGGCATTGGTGATCAAGGCGTCGGCGGTATTCTCATCTCCGTCGCCAAGTTAGTTCTCACCACTCTCTGTGCAGGCGTCCATCCCAATAGAACCCTTCCAGTTGTCCTCGACTGCGGCACAGACAACAAGGAGCTTCTCGACGATGAGCTATATCTCGGTCTCAAAGAGCAGCGTGTTCGTGGTGAAGAGTACGCCAAGTTTGTCGACACTTTTGTGCAGTCTGCCAGGAAGCTCTATCCCAAGGCCTACATTCACTTTGAGGACTTTGGTTTAACCAATGGTATGTACCCTCTGTCCCGATCTCGTGGCATTTTCTGACATTGATGTTTGAATAGCGAGGAAGATTCTTGATCGTTACCGTCCAGACTTTGCTTGCTTCAACGATGATGTCCAAGGAACAGGCTGTGTAACTCTCGCAGCTATCTTGTCAGGTCTTCACGTCAGCAAGCAAAAGCTCAAAGACCTTCGAATGGTCGTCTTTGGAGCCGGTAGTGCTGGACTTGGTATCGCAGATCAAGTTCGAGACGCTATTGCCACGGAAGGAAATATGAGCCATGAGGAGGCAGCAAAGCAGATCTGGTAAGGCCTATCCACCGATGAGGCGGAACACGACTAACTTTTTAGGCTGATTGACAAGCCTGGTCTTCTCACCTCAGAAACCGAAGGTGTCACTGATTCTCAAAAGATCTTTACTAAGGATGCTTCAGAGTGGAAGGACAAGGACGTTGATCTCCTCACTGTGATCAAAGAGGTTCGACCTAACGTCCTTGTGGGTACGTCTACCAAGCCTGGTGCCTTCACCGAGGACGTCATCCGCGCCATGGCCGAGCACCACGAGCACCCCATTGTTCTTCCTCTCTCTAACCCTACACGCCTTCATGAGGCCAAACCTGAGGATATCCTCAAATGGACAAATGGAAAGGCCCTTGTAGCCACAGGCTCACCTTTCCCACCCGTCAAAGGCCCTTGGGGCAAAGATGGTTCTGAAATCACCATCAACGTCGGCGAATGCAACAACTCGGTTGTCTTCCCAGGCATCGGCCTCGGCTGCGTGCTCTCCCGAGCCAAGCACTTGACAGATCGCATGCTTGTTGCCGCTGTGGAGGGAGTTTCGTCGCTGAGCCCTGTTCTCAAAGACTCGACGGCTCCTCTTCTCCCAGACGTGGATTCAGTGCGGGATGTCAGTGTCCGCATTGCTCGCAATGTGATACAAGCAGCTGTGAAGGATGGTGAGGCTACACAAGAGGGCATCCCTGAAAAGGAAGAAGATCTGGAAGAGTGGATCAGAGAGCAGATGTGGGATCCCGTCTACCGGCCGTTGAAGAAGGTTGATCTCGAGGGTGCCACCAGAGAGGCTAGAGGTGAGCTCAAGAAGGCTGGAACAGTTCATCGTGTTGGCCATACATAGACTTTGCTTCAGAACATGGATAGAATTCTGCGGTCAGGCTTTATAGGCGGGTATAGTAGAGTCGAGCTAGTCGACGTTCAAAGTCCAGCTTGATATTAATGACAGTGTAGATTCCAAAGCGATCCTAACCCTGCGTGATAAAAAGAGAACCCAGTATTCAAATATTTCCAAGCCCACTTAAGCTTCTGAAGGTTACATTTACCCGTCGTAAACTCCAACGCCCAACCTACCTTGTCATACAACATACTTTATCGTTTTTCCTGCACGCCGTTTAGATGACGCCAGCACGCGCAGCCTCACCAGCATTGTCCTGCACGAGGTCTTCCATCCTTCTCTTGCCCCTGCCCAGGCCACCCTCACCAACACCCATGCGGCGGGCGACATATCGCTGAGCAACAGTACCGATAGAAAGGTTCAGAAGCTCCTCAAGCCACTCAGCAACCCATTCTCGAGGGTCAACGCCACCGCTCTCAATGATATCCCTGATCTCTTCGGGGATATTGGCGTCGGCCACATCACCATCCTCGCCAGATCGCGGTGTGAGAGGGGCGGGGGTATCGAGCCACTGAACCCATCGAGCAGGAACAGACTGGCTGACGGTATAAAATTCAATGTCATGGACAGGATCCAGGATGAAAACAGCGAAACAAATGAGTTCCTCGTTATCATCTTGATCCTCGACACCAGAAGAGTCCTTCTCCTTCTCCGCAGAAGCAGTGCGAGCAAACAGGTTCTTGTCCTCATCCACTGAAATTGCCTGGACAGCCAGGAACAGATCAGAGGTTCTAACAGGGTTGGTCTCGCTCACGTCTTCGGTGGCTTTGTGTTTGGCTGCTTCGACACCACCGTTGGCAGAGAAGTATTCGTTCGCATGCGATTCGGCGTTGGCGCGGCAAAGTTTGGTTCCTTCAGGCAAACCCTTAATCAATCCGAGCTCACGGGGCGTATCAGTTTGTCTCCACCAAGGCCCGTCGTGCCATCCAGTAATACTATCGGTACTACGTCGAGAGTGGCTCTCCTGGCCACGCTGGATGACAAGAAGGTCACCGCCTTCAACCTGGGCCATCACATGGCCAAAGACGTTATGAATCAGGGGGTCGAGTGACGGGTAGCCGACAAGATCGTGGGTGATATGAATGAGAAGTCGTTCATGGGAACTGATAGGAGGCGCAAGAGTGTGGAGGATATTGGTGAAGGTTGGGAGAGCACGGTGTCGGAGTTCATCACCTAAACTCCCAATTAGCTAAATTCATAATTCGGTGTCAGTTCAAACATACCATAGGTTCGAAGAGTGTTGACATCAAGTCCCCTGATTCCCTTGACCTGGTCTGCCCACTTCTTGGCCTCTTCATTCTGCTGGATCTGTGAGACAGCGGCTTCGGCCTGCTTCATAGCAGCGCTGGCCGTGGATAAAATGCCACCCCACCATCCTCCACCAGAGGCTTGAGAAGCAGGTTCTTGCTGGACAGGCTCAGATGCTGGCTTCTTCTCGTTCTCGTAAAGTTCTGAGCTCGTGGCGCTTGGTGTGAATGTTGCTTTCAGGCTGCGTGCACTATCGGTAGACTTGCGAGGGTCGCCAGCGGGGGGTGTTGCTGTGGAACGGCGGGTAGCATCCTTGAGGCGGGGAGTATGAGGTCGTGAAGGCTGCTCAGCCAGCTCCGATTCAAGGTCGGCGAGAATATCCTGATCGGCAAGTGCCTTGGATGCGGCAGAGGTCGGCTTAGACTTTGTTGTCTTCTTGGGCTTCTTATCGCGGTCAAGGCCAGACAACAGCTCGTCAATGTCGACGTCGTCACCAGCAGCAGCGGTGGGCTTTGTCTTTTTCGACGCCATAATTGCAGAGACCTGCTACAGCTGCGACCCAAAAAGAGTTTGGCGATATAGAATTGGCTTCGCGTGAAGTGTCGAAAGTTGTCGTGCTGATGATTTGGTAAAGGCGGGGGGTTGAAAGAAGGTTGTTTGGCGCAAAAGAGAGAGGACTCCTCAGGGAGATGGTTGGAGCTTCGGAGAGGTAGGTACGACACCGACAGCTGCAAGGGTCCAGGAGCACCGGGAAGGCAGGAACGTCTAACACGTGCTGTTTCCGAATGGGTGATCGCGGTTACATCACTACCTACAGTGAGGAGTTAGGTTAGGACAACAGCATACACAGATATAGATGAATGATTCGTGTAAGTGAGATCTCATGCAAAAGGTAGTCAATGATCTCATTGCGTTCCTGGGTTACTTTTCTTTCAAGATTGTCAGATGTACCGTAACTAATTGCTGATGTTGCTGAAACATCATCTACTTGTCGGCTACTCACCAATGACACCTCATCGTGTGGGCATCAAGCCTCACCAACAGCTCAGCCGGAGTACTCGTCAAGTATTGTAATTGGCTGACCAGCGACTTACAACAGCAAAGCAACCACTAACACCCAGTGATTTGCAGCAGACGACACGGTCATGCTCATACCTGACTTGGACTAGCGCCGTGTAGTTCCGTGGAAATGGAATTGCCTGATTGGTCTGGAGGAACCCCGGAGAAGGGG
>JAAOAR010000349.1:0-20026 GCA_013395995.1 Fusarium pseudoanthophilum | reverse complement strand
GTATATCTAATTATACTAATAGCTATAAGAGCAAGGACTAGCAGCCTTATGCTACTGTTTATATAGTATTATATATAAAGGGATTCCTTAGATACTAGGATTTAAATAGACAGTAAGGGCCCTATATTCTTAAGGAACTCCTAAATACTAACAAAAGGTTCAAGAGCAGAGTCTGTATCCGAGTCTGAGCAGTTTCGGAAACGGATTATTTAAAGCCTCAGCTATTCAGACATAAACGAAAGAAGAAACAACATTCCATCAGAGGCTCGATCTACATTTAATTGGATCTTCGAAGAATCCACTCAAAGCCACAGACAACAGAGACATTGGGACAGCTTTGTTAATTGGCTGAAGTCCGATATGCCAGCGTACTGGATTACCGGGAAGCCGGGATCGGGGAAGAGTACACTCATGAAATTCCTCGTATCAGATTCCAGGACACGAAATGCATTGAAGGAATGGAGAAAAGACGCAATTATCATTGCGCACTTTTTCTGGAAGCCAGGCAGTACAATGCAACATTCTTTCAAGGGTCTTCTATGTTCATTGCTGCGTTTAATCCTGACGAACGACAAGAGCATTTCAAACGGCTCTCTTCAGAGGAAGATCAAAGATAAAGATGGAAGTGTTCACCAAGTGATTGGGACCAACGCGAACTTAAGCATCTGCTACTCGGCTATCGCAAACATTCATCGCAACCCATATGTATCTTCATCGATGCTCTGGACGAGATATCACCGGAACAGGATACGCTCAACACGCTACAGATTCTGAGAACCCTTATCTCGCCTACCATTAAACTTTGTGTCTCAAGTCGACCTGAGCGTCTGTTTAGACTTCACCTCCAAGACAAACCTAGTCTTAAAATCCACAAGTTGACGAGACCAGACATAGAGCATTACAGTAAAGTTTCCATACGGGATTCCATCCTCCTGAAACCACATGGCCTCAAGGTCTTAGATCTAGCAAGGGACATCGGTGAAAGGTCTGAGGGCGTTTTCTTATGGGCTGTGCTTGTCACGCGGTCATTGATTCGAGGCATTAATAACGGCGACTCAATGAGGGAGATTTATCGACGGTTGGGTTCAACACCTCAAGACCTTATGGACCTATACCGGGATATTCTAAAGCGATCTGCTGCTGATCGTGACACATATCGGCAATTTGCCTCCATGATGTTCAATCTAGTTCTTGTCCTAAACCACATACCTATGCCGTTATTTGAAGCCACTGTGGCAACGGACGAGCCATTGTTGGATCGATTTGTCGTTCGGGGCAAGGGAATACCTGCACCTCATCTTGCAAACAAGGGCTTGTACGTGTTGAAAATCCTAGAAGTTGGTTGCGCCGGTTTATTGGAAGTTCATTCCTTTATGAAAGACAGACCTCCTACTCTCGAGCCGAGGCCATTACTTGCTTGGCTCAGACCAACAATCACTTTCACCCATAGGAGCGCTAAAGAGTTCTTGATTGACACGGAGGATGGCCGCAAGCTTTGGAATTCTTGCCCATGCTCACAGGAAGAGCTCTTGACTCGAAGGGCGAAAGCTAAACTGGCTTGGTATGAACTTTATGCGTCGCTGGGAATGAAGCCCAGCGAGCTCTTCTATGTCCTACAGAACTTGAATCAGTGGATAGGCAAAGCAAGCCTGCCGTCCGCCGTTGGCACCACAGTGTTGACACTTGCACAGAAAATGTATGAGCGGGGATCGCTATTGACACCAAAATTCGTGGGGGAACTTCTGCCCCTTCATTCTCGCCGGGGACAGTTCTTGATATATGCAGTATTTTCCGGTCTTATTACATTCGCTCTCAACAGTTTGGCAACCTTTCCAAATTCTGAGAGGCGCGACACTGCTTATTATATCTTTTATAATGCTTGTGCTTGCTCTGATCCCCTGGATGAGGAAGGGTACGGCCTGAATAATCACCACATAGTCAAGTTCATGATCGAAAACGGCTACAGCCCCAACTGGCCCGGAAGTTCAGAGAGGAGTACTTGCAAGTTCGGCAGCCCTTAGCTTCGGTATCTGCTAACCCTACATAATCAACTTTCCGATGAAACCGAATGTTTATTTTTTCCGGATGAGGCACTCAAAATCCTGGATACTCTACGTATGTTCCTTAAATATGGGGCCGATGTCCGTTCTAGGCTCGGGGTGGTTTTCAGCTGGACTCGACCGGCTGGTAGAAGGACTTCTTTCAATATTAGGCTTGGTGTTCTTTGGAGTCATCGCACCCAAGTCTCCTACTTGGACGACTCTGACTTCTTGGTACTGGTGATAAATGCCAACGTGCTACTGGAATCCATACTACTTGAAGTGCACACATTGGTACGCCCTGCGTCCCGTGTGAAGTTGCCGGAGGCTTCGTGTTATATGAAGGCTCTTGGATTCGGCAACTACAGGAAGAAAGAGTATTTCGTTGTGGATAACAACCGGGTGTCAGAGCTGCTTTTAGAAGGAGTAAAGTTCTGGTTTCAGAACATTACGAGGAAGAGGGATGATGTGAAGCTGAGGCAGAAGGTTATAAAAATATGTGGATACGCCACGAACAAGGCTAGTAAAGCTTCATGTCGCCAAGGACCGTGGCCCTTTTAAGTTTTATAACAACAGTTAATTTCAATATTTTATTAGTTTTATAAATGTAAATTCCATCCTAGGAAAAGATAGCCCTTCAAATATCTATTACAAAGCTTCGAGGGTGATCCTGAAGACTATAGAGGAGTGCTCAAGTCGCCTCATCAAGCTTGTAGACCGTATAGCTATTAAACAAATGTTAGTTATAAGTTTAAGGGGTAAGTAAAAGGTTAGCCTACTCGCTGTATCCGACCTCGTTCACCTTATAAAAGACGGAACGATCGTATTTGGTCAATGACCAGCCGTTCTCGATTCGAGCAGGAAGGTCAGGGTTCGCTGCACCCGAATTATTAGAAAATAGAGGGAACGCGTTGATAACGGAGCACTTACGGATGAAGTGACGCCCAAAAGCCACTAGATCATCTGTCTCACTGGTATGCTGCAACGCCTTCTCCGGCGTATATGCCCCTGCCACAATAAACTGCACACCGGCACGAGTAGCTACTTCCCTTATAGGCGCCAAAGTGTCCTCTACCTTGCGTAAATGCTCAGGCGTATCCATCGAACCATCCGCCCGAGGCTCGATGGCGTGAATATACGCAATACGAGGTTGAGCATCTACTATAGCTTGCGCCCAGGGAACGAAGAGCGACAGCGGCTCGGCTTCTCGCATTCCTTGAAAGCGTGTGAATGGTGACATGCGGACGCCAACGCGCTCGGGTCCAATGGCGTCGCTGACTGCGTTGACGACGCGGAGGGGGAAGCGGATCCGGTTTCCGACGCTGCCGCCGTATTGGTCTGTTCTGTCGTTGCTGGTTGACTGGAGCTACGGTAATGTCAGGCATGTTCTACTTGCTAAGTGATAGCCGATACTTACGAACTGATCAATGAGCTACAGGTTGTCTGTTAGCTATGGACTTCTTCGAGCATTAATGCTTACATATCCATTGGCTCCATGGATCTCGATGCCATCGAAACCAGCCTCCATAGCGTTTAAAGCTGCTTGTCGGTAGTATTCCACAAAGTCATCGATATCTGCTTCAGTTATAACAGTGAACTTATCCGGCATCTTTCGCGTGAAATCATTGTCCTCGAAAAATGGTTGTGAGCCGGGGCTGAGAACAGCAGGCACTAAATCAGGTTCGGCAATACGTCTGATGGTCATGTCAGCGGTGAAACGACAGTGGCAAGTGGGGGTTAGCTTACCCAAGAGCCCAAAGCTGGCAGAGGATAAAGGCTCCTTTGGCATGGACTGCATTAGTAACATGCTTCCAAGCCTCAATCTGCTCTCTAGAGTAAATACCCGGCGAGAAAGGACGCCCGGATGCCTCACGAGAGATGAAGGTTCCTTCAGTGATCAACAAACCGCCAGCTAGTCATCATAGTTAATAAAAGCTCCCCGAGTGGTAAAGCCACAGTGAGAACTTACGTGTAGCGCGCTGGGAGTAATAATCAGCGGCGTAGGGAGCCGGAACACCGGCTGAATCGGCACGGCCGCGGGTCAAGGGCGCTAAGACAACGCGATGCTGCAGATCGAGGGCGCCAACCTTGATTGGCTTGAAGAGCTTCGAGGTTTGTGAGATCATTATCTCTAATGTTGGTCTGTAATTAAGTTTGATTGAGCTTGGCCGTAAAAGTCTATAAATACGCCGAGAAATTTTAGCCTGACTCGGTGATGTTGTTTTAATAGCTTTGCTATACTAAATGATGCCCGCTCTACTTATATATACATTTCAACATGCGATTATAGTGAATTACTAATATGCACTGTCTCAAACAGACCATTACGGCCTTGAAATCAAGATGTTCCTCGGAGCCTGATGGAATATTCCAATTCTGGCTTTATTACCCCAACTTATGGCTGCTTACTTATGCGTGAAGCTGACAAGGTGGGGAAAACTTAATAATCATCTCGGGGCTGATTACTAACATGGATGCATTACCATCATCAGGTAAATGCAAGCTCCCGGAGCCTTTTATCCTTCACTGAATTGGTCACCTGATGAACGGCCCAGTATCGGACGCTCAACCACGCTATAGCGAAATCGTGAATACATCGCAAGAGCGCTATGAATGCATTTTGCCTGAACCAGCTGCTCAAGTTCTTGAGGTCCTCCAAGTTGCTATTGGAATGCCAACAGAGGACATACAAGAGCTTGTGAAAGTGGCAATTGCTCAGTGAACGGTGTTGCTGCGTCCTGCCGCTGCACCATGTTACGAGTCGTGCTATGACGTCGAAGAAGGGGTATAAACTATAAACTTTGGGCCATTGTCCAGCAAGGCAGGTGATGAATGCCCCGGCTGCATATAGGTGTGCTGAGCTTTGCACTGGTATCGACTCATGGAGATGCTTGCAATGGTTGTCGTTGTCTTGTTCTCGCTATTCGGTATAACAAATGCCGAGCGGGACAACATGTTCCGACTGACCTGGCAGGGTGGAATCATTCTACCCCAGGTGACATAAGAGACTGTTGATCAAGTTAAGCCTAGCAGTGTAACATATCATGAAGCTCAATACGGTATTGTTGAGAACTAGTGTGGGGGGTCGCATTACAGTCAGAAGAGTAAGCGGATTCGCATATGTATAGGTCAAAATTTATGCTTCTCCGCATTATCGCAACCTCATCATGGTATTCTTTGAAGATCCAATGGCACCTCGCATGGTCTTACCCCAGACTTGGTCATTAGAAAGTACCAATAGGAAGTTATGGTGAACAATTTGCGAAGTTTTGGCTTAGCCTCCGAGGCCGTTTCGGCCCTTCTGTTATTACTTGAATGTCACGCGGCACTTCAGAGTCCGAACGATTCCCAGGTATACCTATCTCATGTAAGTCAGACTCTACATACAGTATGGTGTTGAAATGGAAAGGGCCGAATATTTGATGTAGTTTCATTGTGCAGACCATCGCCAGACTATCTTATTGCGGGGGACAATTTCCAATTACGTTGACTGTGAAAGTCTTACCGAGAATGTACATGGCCCCGGATGAGACTTGAACTATTTATATCCTTCCCTCTTGTTCCTCTTCAACACAAGGTAAGGCACCAGTCTCGTCATCATGATTTTGTCGATCATCAGTATCAGCTTCGCGGCACTCCAATGGAGTGCCAGTGTTGCTGCCTAGCATGTTATCAATAATGATACTTTTTTCTATGATAAAAGCCCTCCAGTCTACCCTTCACGTAAGACTCTCTCATCTACAAGAATCCACCCAATGTAACGGCGGAAATAAATACAGCCTTGATGAAAGGCTCTGGGCCTTGGGAAGTGCTGTATGGCAAAGCCCTAGCTTTAGTTAATTGCATGACTTTGGAAGAAAAGGCAAGCACATATGCTGAATCTAATGAGTACCTGGGAGCTGATCAGCGGTCAACAGATCAACCTTACATCTGAAACCCAAAGAGATACTAATTATAGTCCACGTTGCGGGGGTTGTAGGCATAGAACTCCAGGCATCGCCAATCCTCAGCGCTTGAACTAACCTTACTCTTAGTCATGGTTGGGTAGCGTTTATAAATAGGCAGATACTATTGTCCCTAAATGTAAGAAGGGGTATATAATAAAGCAGCCAGTTAGCAGCAAACCTATCCCTAGGTATTAATCCTTACAAGCGAAGTCAGATAATCGATAGGTATAGCTATCTGTAACCGGCTTTATAAACTGTAATAAAGGGCCTTACTTTAGTTAAAGTCTTTAGATCCTCTCTTATATTTATTTTAATAGACTTTATGCTATTATAGAACTAGTTTATTATAATACTTAAGCTATAAGCTAGATATTTTATTTACAGTTAATACTAGTTACTAATAGCTTAAACTAGGTAAGATAAATTAATATAGCCTTTTTTAAAAGCTTATTGCCTTTACCTTAATACTCCTAATCTTTAATATATTTATTAAATATATTAGAGAATCTATTAGCTTTAATATTAATTACTACTTAACTATACTTAACTTAAACGCGAGAATTATATACCTTAAAATACTAATAGTAGTATTAATATTAAAGAATATTTTTATAAAGAAAAGCTATAGTAATATTAGATAAAAGGTTAAGAGCCTAAATAATAGAGAATTAAGTTATCTTATTTTGCCCCTTTTTGCACTATCTAGGTTGACTAGTAATGGCATAAAACTGTGTTCTACGCCTTTCTATACAACAGAGCTATACAGTACATTAAGAGAATATTCTCTAGTTTTAAAAAGGCCCCAATTTAATAAATCTGTATCAAGCTAGGAGCGTCGGCTCTGTAGTCCTCTCCTGGAGTCTTCTAACCATCGTTGTTGTCGTTGTAACAAGGAGTACGCCACTGCGCATTCCAAATTGAAACACAGGAGAATTTCCCATTGGCGTTACAGGCGGCTGGCTGGGACTCGCCTTGCTGAAGCTCGCGTCTAGCGTTCCTGCAGACCTCCACGCAGTTGCCGGTATCACCTGATTCGCCATTCTGTGTGTGGAAATTTGTTAATTCAGATATTCTAAGCCATTGTGACTTCAAGAAATTCTAGGAAAGACGAAAGGCTTGTAGAGATTATGGAGGACATACATCACCGTAGACACAGCAGTGGGAGCCATCAGCAAAAAGACATTGGCATTCTTTGCCACCACCGCAGCCATCTCCGGCCATAACAAGGCCGATGCCACTCATAAGGGCAAGTGCAAGGACGGCGATCTTCATGGTTCAGGATAAGAAAATGCAGGAAGGAGGTTGTGATGATAAGAGTGAACTTGTCTTGAGAACAATCTTTGAAGAGGTATTGAAACGTAATTAGACGGTGGGTTGAAGGAGATTTTATAGTCTGAAAATACTAGATTTCTTCCATTTTCTATCTTATTCCTTAAATGCTCCTGTGAGATCCCAAGTACCTGCGGGCGTCTCCCTTGAGGATAGAGTTTTACTATGATGCTAAACGAGCATTGCCTGATAACAGGAAACCTTGGAAATCAATGCTATGAAGAGTCAATGCGCACACCACCAACCTCGTCCTAGCTGATTCCGGCGAAGGGAAGAACTTCAAGTCAAGCTTGAAGAGGACCACGTGTGCAAGAACGTGACGTGTGGAGAGTATATACTAGGTCCAACGGCTCGTCGGCATTTGAATCAAGTGCCGTAAGGGCTCCACTAGTGCAACCGAGTACTTTTCACATTGGCTCCAGCCAAGGGAGGCTAACTGATAAGGTAGGCAAGCTCATACGTCATCAATCAACCTTGAAGACTAAGAACAGATCAGGAAGGTCGATGTTGCCGATAGCCGATATCACTATTGCCAAGATGGGTGTTAAAGTTCTCTATAAATTCGCGCTCTATACGAAAACCAATTAATCCACGAATAAATTGCTTCATTAATGTTAATTAGTATCGTATAAGCAAGCCGAAGTGCCGAGCCCGAAAGTAACGTTACTGAAGGAGTCTATGATGATTATAGACATTTCGACAAGCTCAACATTGAGCTCGCTACGAGTTCGGGTTCGGACTCAGTCATATCACCTACAATTACAGCAACCTGAAGATCGAGAAGCTTAGTGGCACGAACATACCAGTTTACCCTACTAGCCCTGTCATGGAGGGCGGACAGGCCGGCATTTGGAATACGTTGGTAAAGGTCACGGCTGATGTCACTAACACGGGGCAAATGAATGGAGCTGAAGCTGCTCAGTTCTACGTTGGCATACCAGGTGCTCCTTTGAAGCAGTTGCGCGGTTTCTTGAAGCCGTTCATCAAAGCAGACGAGACAACACCAGTCTATTTCGACCTTACCAGAAGGGATCTGAGCGTTCGGGAAAGTGGCTTTTGCAGAGTGGTGACTACGCAGTCTTCGTTGACGCAAGTGGCCGTATCCTACCGCTTGAAGGAAAGTTGACAATTGAGGTTGAAGGTTAAGGGGAAACAGCAAAATAAGTATTTTAGGTTAACAATCTTGCACAACGACAATTGAGAAGCCAGTAGTCTATATCATCTTAGACATAACACATTTGACTCACAATCACGACACGTTGCGAAAACCAAGAGGTCGTTCCAATGATGCCTTACTAATTGCCCTAGTATTTAGTAGACTGGCTCCTCTTTGTTTCCCGGAACTGATTACTGAGATCCATGCAGTTGTTGCAAGGAATGTCGACATGGCTATATCTAGTAGTCGTTGCGACGAGTCAAAATTAAATGAGACTAGTAGACTTCTCCGTTCATCAATCATCGATAAGGTGTTATTCATCACTATTGTTCGTTGGCTTCCAATGTAGATCTTGAGATGCAGCTATAGATGTTAACTCATGAATATTATTGATAAGATAAGATAAGCTATCTCATGCATCTGTGAAGAGCAGTGCGTTGTAAACATCTTTCATTATTTAACTAGATATGCAGTATCATTATCACTTTAGTAAGCCATATGTAGCAATGTGTTCTCGATTATCTAGTCAACACAGAAAACCCAGCGAGCCTCAGCAGGCTATACGTGATTACAACAATGTGATTAGTGACCAGCCCGTCTCTTATCTAACTGGCAAGCCACGGCTTATTGGTCAGACACAGTGAGGTGGGGATCACCGAGACCAACAATCCTGCTCCCTTTCGTCTACGATGAGATAACCATAACATTATTACTAAGTCGCCCGCTCGAATAACTGGAAAGAACCAAGCAAGTATGGCGATTTTGTTTTGGAAAGCGTAAGCAGATTTCATTGATCAATCATGAGCCCGAGATGTAATGAGGACTGTCGAGCTTAAGTCTCCTTCCTATAAGAAGGCCACCATGCATACAATACCTTGCAGAAGAGCCCACCAAGTCTCAACGTTTAAACCATTGAGGAACATCAAGCATATAATCCGATTTGCTATTATCATATATCGTTATCATGACACCTTCGCTCGAACAAGTTTTTACAATGAGGATGTATACATCCCCAGACAAAGCCCTCGTCATACCCGAAGCCAAGGGCAACAATCACCGCATTGTTGCGTTCCTGACGCACGGCCATATCAAAGGCAGTGGGCTCGAAGCAGAGCTCCTCCCAGGCGGTGCTGATTGGATCCTAGTAAGCCCGCTTTCAGTACAGCAAGACAAACGCTAATCATTTATCAGCGTGACCCTGACACAAACACTGGACATCTTGACGTCCGAGTTCAATTCCGATCCAAAGAAGGTCACGGTATATACATTCATTTCAAGGGCGTTCTACAGATTGATGAGAAATGGATGGAGGTTTTTACTGGGGGCCCGAAGGCTCGAACTCTGGAGTTTGGAGAGAACGAATGGCTGGGATCACCAATTATCGAGACTAGCCATCCTGAGCTCAAATGGGTAGAACGCTCCGCTTTTGTCAGTGAGTTGCGTTGGTTTGTTGATGATGACGGGTCTGTCGCTGTTGAGAATGCTGTCTACAAGGTCAAGCCGAGCAGAGAATGATACTTCAACAAGATGAACCACTTAGCTATAGCGTTCTATCTAGAATTAATTGAAGAGGTTCTATGAAAAGGCCGATATACTGTTGATAACTGTAATATGCCCTGATGAAGCTTTCCTTGGGTCCTCGCAAGCCGGAATCCTCCTGGCCATCACGGAAATCCCGATCACGTGTTTCCTCAACAGGGATTCTAACACGGCATTTGACGGAAAGTCCGACATTATCAGCCCTGATCCTCTGTCCTGTTACACATTTCAGGGCGGATCTTCATCGCTTGGCAAAACTTTACAAGGACTTTTAATACGCCATCGTGTTCTGAGTGGCCCAAGAACAGGGTGCCCCTTTCCTCATGCATGCAATGTTGCGGCGAGGACAGTCAAAGAGTTGCTGATCATCCAACTACCGATGGAATTCGGTTAGTAGCCCTGAATCCCAGACTTTCTGGCGTTCTAAACGAGGCTTAAACGAGTCATGTAGAATGTCTGAGAGTAAGGACCATGGCTTGAGGCCCTTGTGTTGTGGTGATGCTATTACGAGAGAGTAAAGTTTGCCAAGCTTCTGGGTCAAGGAACTAGATTTATGCCTTCGGGAAAGAATCCGTCTATTACGATATGGAAAGAGAATAAGAAGCCTTCGTCACGCGATTTCAATCTCTTCAGAAAGATGCCTCTATGCAGACATTCACGATCCTCGATCCTGCAGTTGAACAGGGCGTCAAACCACCAACAAGACATCCTCCGGGCGGCCATGTAAGCACTATTGAGACGCAGTTGGGCTCACCAACATCCTGGAAACACTATCTCCCATCATCAACACACTGCTCCTTTACCTGATGCATATCGGCAAGATTCTGCCGAACGAAACCTGGCACTGCAATGCGATATGTGACAGGACCTCCAACGCCGATCCGAATTTTGATACAAGAAAGATTATGTGCTACGACGGGATGGGTTGGCGACCGATTACGGACAGATAGACGAGGGTTCAATCTGCGGTGTAACGCCAGGAGCACTAGTAAGACGTAATGCATGCCCTTTAGCTGGTGAGCTTGATCCAACAGATGGTGCCGTACCCAGTAGTTGCGAATCAAGGGTTTGCTTTCCGTTTGCTAAGTAGATTTGTCTGCCAAAAGAGGAGGATTCTCGTGCTGTATTCCACTGTTCAAGCTACCAAGCCCAAAAGGCGTGCCAAACATCGTGACATGATGGCCACGGTGATGACAGTTGCATTTTCGATCAGAATATCGCTTCTAGGTATGGATCTATGTATAGAAGCTTAAAAGCCAAGTTGTAAGCATACATCGATGTTGTACTCGATGCCGAGAAGGATCCAGGAACCACGGCGCTGGAACAATCACGATGTTCATGCAGTGATAAAGCTCAAGGGTCCTACGCCAGGTTCATCTACGGTGGTTTTCGTGCATATTCGTATCTCGGAATACCTGCAGGCCCCTTTCCCATGCCCCTTCAGCTCCTTACACAACCTCAATACTACAACTACCAACGCTGTATCTGGGTCACCAGAAATGGGTATTGCATTTCACCAACCCTGCATTCAGCTTTGTCACGATTAGCTAAAATACCGTCTCACTGCGACATTGATCCTCTTCCCACCACGACCGCCAAGTGCGCTAGTTCTTACGGGCTTGCTAGCCCCATCCCGACGTGACAGCCTCCGTCACAGAAGTAAATATAGGATGCCCAACAACATTCACCCCCCTCACCTCATTTCAAAGTCCAGCATTCAAGTGTCCGTGACCCTAAGAAGCAAAGGAGGCACTGCATTAGTATCTGAGCGCTCTTAAAGACGTGGGATGTGACTGATAAGCAACTTCACGAACCAAGCAAGCGCTCCTCACATCTTCAGGCAAGTCAGCAACAACGATGATCTTCTCCGCGTACGGCGGGTCTAGACCACAGGGCTGACCAAGACAACGAGATTGCACGTATGTAAGAGTTCCCGCTTCGGCCCAGAATCTTCAGTGCGACCCCAATCGGCCGACGTTCCCATCCCGTCCCGGCAGCCTCCCCGGCGTTAACTAACCAGAGCCAAGTACCCGTAGTCATCGATATAGCGGAGGGATGCTTAAACCCGGATACACTAACGAACTCTAATACAAGCCCGCAGACGCACATTTTTAACAAGGTAGGGGAGTTTGTTGGCTCTAAAATCCTACTTCAAGCCACGACCATCCCGCGCCGCGAGTAATGTCCGGCTATAGGGGCGGACACGCATTGGAAATAAAGCAACCACGAGTCTTTCGATAAAAGGGTTTCCGCGTTCTCTTTCTTGTCGCTCATTTTTCGTGTTTTGCTTCCGCCTTGTCAATTGTCTGCGAGATGTACAAAGAAGCCGGAGTTGGAGGCAAGGGCGGTCTGCTTATTGGAGTGTTCTGGGCCCAGATCGCATTGAGTATCGCTTTGATTGGTCTCCGGATTTATACACGTTCGTTTATTCGAGGGTCTGTTGGGTGGGACGATGTCTGTCTCATTTCGACGCTGGTATGTGCATTCGCTTGATGCAAGGGACAGAAACTCTAATGTACGATAGGTCCTCAACACTGGGTTCAGTGTGTTTACGACCGTTGCGGCAGTTCATGGCATGGGACAGCATTTTGAAGATCTTGAGGTTCCGCAGTTTGCGCATGCGATGCTGTACATTCTCATCGGACAGGTCTTTGTTGCTCTCGCTACGGGGATGGGTAAGGTGTCTGTCGCCATGTTCTTACTTCGCATTGTCATGAAGCCTTGGTATGCCCGATGGTCCTCGATCAACGTGTAGAAACTAACGAGATATGTTATAGGCATCGCTGGTTCCTCTGGTTCTGCGCTGTGTCGATGGTGATCATGAGCATCTTCCTTGCTGTCACCGTCTTTGCCCAGTGTACTCCAGCCGAGTCTATCTGGAACCCCGAGCTAGCCGATCAGAGGGTCTGTCGTCTCAGCCTAACTATCGTTGCCATCACGTACTGCTGTTAGTCCAACCTTCTTCTCCGTTCTTACTGCGTTCTGACCTCATCTCAAGCCTATGCTGCCGCGATGGACTTCATCCTAGCTGGCTTCCCATGGATCGCCCTCCACGGCCTCAACATGAAGCCCAAAGAAAGGCGTACTATCTGCCTGTCGCTTAGTATGGGCGTCTTGTGAGTTCATACACCTATCACTCTGAGCAAATGAGAGCTGACAAAGCATAGCGCTGGTATCTGTGGAGTCTTTAGAACAACTGGATTGACGTCTCTGAGCAACTCACAAGATTATCTCTGTATGTGGAATCGTCTCGACAATGGAGGTTTAGCAGCTAACTAATGCGATAATAGACGCTATTTCTGACTCAGCCATCTGGACCGCCAGCGAAGTCACAGCCACCATCGTCTGCCTCACCCTCCCGGCCTTGCGCCCACTGTACAAGAAGATCCGAAACCAGGAATCGAGTTCCGCGGGCTATCAACAGCATGATGACTCGATTTACGCAAACAACTCCGCTTACCCTCTTGGTTCTCTTCGCGGGAACACGACTGATGACGGGAAGGGAAGCAACCTGACGAAGATTGAAGCGAGTATATTAGCTAGTAAGAACGATAGTGACGAGGCAATACTCCTGCAGGGCTCTACTAAGGGTAATATTATGAGGACCCAGGAGGTCAGCATCTCGTATAGAGAGACGGGTTTGGAATCGAAAGCGATTTCTCGAGAAGGCATCTGAAACACAGTCTTGGTGCCCGTACTGGGAAATGATCCGCTAATTGTTATGCTCTTGGAATGATGCAAGAAATAGAATTCCTTAACAGATGAGCATTCAGTACAACCAAAGCAACAAATAGAAGACATGATACCTACTTAAGTGTCGTCTCGACTGTAGCACCTTTTATCTGAAATGAGATACAATCAGTGCAGAGTCGTATTGCATGACGCGAAAGTCATTGAGTCGTGTTTCTTAATCCCGCGGTCTAGGTTAGCTTTCCCCGAGTCAGTATCTCCGCATCCAAAACCACGAAACATTTCCGTAATCTTTCTGATTGGCTCTTCTCGACAGCTGAGTAATCGTCCCAAAAGCCCGGTTAGCGCTGACGCGCCACCTTGTCCCCATCACCAACGCCCTGTCAGGCTGACTCAAACTATCATCCTTATCTCTTCAATAAATCCCAAGAAAATGTCTTCAAGTTCCGAGAAAGAGAACTCAACGACGCCAGAAACCGACTCTAGAGTACGGCAGTTCCACACGCGAAGTCGAACAGGCTGCTCCAACTGCCGGACCCGCCGGAAACGATGTGACGAGCAGCGACCGCAATGGTATGGCTGATCCTGAATCCTTGGCCCCCACTGTAAGCTGGGATCCGGTTACTAATGGGGAAAACATAGTCACAACTGTGTCAAGGGTCAGAGGACCTGTGTTTATGCGCCGCCCAAGATTCCGTTGAGGGAACGGAGGGCGCAGCAGAAGGAGGCTCGTCCTTGGGACCAAACACCGTGGGAGATTGAGCAGCCTGCTAAGACCAAGGAGATGGCTTGCTTGAAGAAGACGAACGTTCCTCCTCGCTTAAGCTGTTTGAACCATGATACAGGGTTTAATAAGTTGGCTGTTGCCATGCCACTTAGATCTCATGAGTTGTTCCAATATCGTCAGTGGCAATGAGACAGATACGCGTGGACCTGCTGACTCCCTTTAGTGTTTGAGTCGAGTCGGACACTAAAGACGACGCAAAAAGTACCTGGTACAGAATAGTCAGTATACTCGTCGATCTCGACATTCGTCGCTTACCAGAATAGTCTCGCGCGTATGACAGATAACCCATGCGCACTCCGAAGCGCCATCCTCATGGCTGGCATGCATTTCTCCTTTCAATTCGGCGACCTCGCTACCTTCGAGTCCACCTTCTTATATCACAAGATCGAGGTCATGCGTGTAATCAATCGTTGGATTGCATCGGGAGATTATAAACTTGAGGCTGCGATCATTAGAGAAATGGCCACCTTGGCTTTCACAGAGGTGAGCTACCGAACTATACGCTCCTTTTAAGAACTTGTTTATTTACTGATATTCCAAGGCATGTCATGGAGAGCTCGTTGCTGCCGAGACTCACATCAGTGGCATTTTGGCGCTGATTGAAACTGCTCGACCTGATAAAAGTGACCCGACACGTTCTGATTGCTGTTCCACCGACCGAGAACTAGCTAATCGTTATTTCGTCATGTGAGTCACCATGAACCCATTCAACTCGATGCATCGTCCCTCTTTTTAACGCATTACCATAGGTCGTATGTCTACATCACTGGCCTCAAGAGTTTACTCAGCGGCATTTGTCGAACTGGCGGCCACGGCAACAGTCTCGATGCTATACCTGGTCGGAATCTTCTCAAATTATCGCATACATGGCACATGAGCGAAGCCATGGAGAACCTCGGTCTTAAACTTCAAGCCATTCGCTTATTCCCATTCTTCTTCAGCCCACTGCCGCAGGGAGCTCGGCTCAACAACGCAGACGGACAAGTCATCATCAACTCTATACGGGACTTTACTGCAGAGCAGGACCGTATGTTTAAGAATACAGGTCAAGAGACTGCAGATGGAAAGTTTGAAGGTTTCTGGCGCAAAGGGCCGGCGTCAAGGGTACTGGGAGAGTATGTTACAGCACATATCGAATCGATTTCTGTACCTGGAAAGAAAGAGCAGACTCCCGATATGACCCCATCGTCATTCGTCGGACCATGGTGCGGATTGACTATCGCCTCCATCTTCTACATGCAAGACGTTCTCGGGGCGCTGGAGTATGTCGACAAACGCATCCACAAATACGCTGTTACGTTACTCCAACACGATGTCGCCAAGGTCCTTACCTCGAAGGAAGTACAAAAGAACGAAGCGTTTCTGCTGTGGCAGACATTGGTAGGCCTTATAGGCTCCTTGCGGGCCCTGAAATACAACGAGCAAGATAGAGGATTATTGTCAGCCAGACAGTTCTTTGCGGATGCTTTGAAGCAGCAAGCCACGACATTAGGAATCACGACTTGGTCACAGGCAAAGGGGACGCTACGAAGGGTAGCTTGGCCGATGGGGACTACTGGTCGAGAATTTATAGAGGAGCTTTGGGAAAAGACTGTTACTAGTAGAGTTTAATTATAGAGGGTTAAATACATATAGTATCTGATATCATAATCAAGACTTGCTTTAAGCCACCCGTTGCTCCTGCTCCTGTTGAGCTGCATGATGGAACTCTTCGCATCTGTTGACCGCTACGTATTATACCCCCTAGCTCTGCCTTAATATTGCATATTGCGCTTTTCTTGTTTCGTCTCTTCTTTGTGGCGTTAAACCCCTCCTCGAGGCTTGGACTGAAGCCAGGGCATAATTAGCCTGTTGTAAGCCTGCATCAGCGGTGTAACAAGGGTCTTACAGGGTCTGACTGGTTGCTTGTAATTACAATGTGATTGGCTTCAATCAAATAAGATTTCCCCCCCGCCCGATTAGGTTGTTTAAACGGTGGTGATTGTGTTCAATTTGCGATAGGTTTTACGACCTAGTATTCACCCCCTTGGCCTTAACAGAAGTTAGGACCTATAAAGCTCACTTTGTTTGCCAACCTTTTGGGACTAATGGGGCGGGACAGACAGACGTCTCTCGACTTTGACCGTGTATTGAGTTACTGTGCATGAAAATCGTAAGGTCAGATTTTAGCAAGCATAAGCTATAAATGGCACCATCTACAAGACTTGGTTTTCTGCTTACTAGATGGCTATGAAGATGTATTATTGTTATGGGCGGTTTCAGTGGCCTTTACCTAATCTGGGCATAAGTTCTGCATCTTCGGTCCAGAAGCCATCCGAAGGGTCCTAGGGTATGATTGTAATGGTAAATTAGGCAGCTCGAATATCCGGCGGGGTTTGACAACATGGGGTAATGCAGGGACTATGGCCATGCAGCAAGGGTCTACACGTACAAAACGGCTGACGAAAGTCGAGATGTCGTGACAGTAAGCTCAAATCCCTTGACTTCTTAAGCTGGATTATACTGCTAAGAGCAAAGATGCAGCTCTGCAGCTGGATCTTATCAGGCCTTATGACAGCCGTCGCTGCTACCGAGACTTATGACTATGTAAGTTCTTCCGCATCAGAGTAGTCGCCCAAGCACTCCTAACCTTATTCCTATCTAGATCATTGTAGGAGGTGGCACTGCTGGAGGATCCCTTGCCACCCGTTTAAGCCTTGGCCTTCCCAAGTCCAAGATCCTCCTTCTAGAAGCAGGTCCATCAGCTCTGGACGATGTGCGCATCAACGTACCGGGAATGCGCGGTTCAATCTTGGGATCATCGCTCGATTGGAACTTTAGTTCCATCGCCCAGCCTGGCCTCAACGGGCGGTCCATCAGCGTCAACCGCGGCAAGGTTCTCGGCGGCTCATCTGCTATGAACTTTCTATGCTATGACCGAGCTGCATCCGCTGAATACGATGCCTGGGGTGAGCTCGGAAGTCCAGGGTGGAACTGGGATACTATGATTAATGGTATGAAGAAGTCTGAGAACTTCACGGGCAACGATGGCGATGTCCATGGCCGCTCTGGTCCCATCAGCTCTACCTACAATCGCATCGTCCCTGATGTTTTGAAGCCATGGCAGTCGACGGTCAACAAGTTGGGCGTCCCAATCAATGATGGAGGATCTCTTGGTGGAAAACCTGTTGGAGTCATGTTTCAACCTACCAACATTGACGTGACCAACTACACCCGGTCATACAGTGCCAACAGCTACCTGCCAAAGGCTGGGCCTAATCTGAAAGTCAAGACGAATGCCCATGTCGCCAAAGTTCTCTTTTCCTCCAAGAAGAGTAAGGGTTTATTTGCTACTGGTGTCGCTCTCCAAGATGGCTCCACGATCAAGGCCCGCAGGGAGGTCATCCTTTCAGCAGGTTCTATTCAGAGTCCGGGACTGCTTGAGATGTCGGGAATCGGACAAGCCAAGGTTCTTGCCAAAGCAGGAGTAAAGCAATTGGTCGACCTTCAAGGTGTCGGTGAGAATTACCAAGACCACCTTCGAACCTCCAATACGTACATCCTGAAGGAGGGTTACGAGTCCTTCGACCAAATGATCTTCAAACCAGATGGCGCGTTGGCGAAGGAGCAGTTCGACCTATGGCTTGAGAACAAGGTATCGTGGTATGACTATACTAGCAGCGCCTACGCCTTTCTCAACTGGGCCCAGGTCAGCGATGGTGTGCAAAGGAAGATGAAGCGACTTGCAAAAGACGGCTTTGCTACGAATGGTACTGTCGTGGACAAAAAGAAGCTTGGGTATCTGAGCGACCCTTCCATTCCCCAACTGGAGCTCCTCCTAGAAGCCAACTATGTTGGTGCTCAGGGTTATCCTGGTACTTCGCCCAACTTCATCACCATCTTCTCCTCCATCATGCATCCCATGAGTCGTGGGAGTGTTCACATCAACGGGAAAGATGTAACGGGCAAGCCGATCATCGACCTGAACTATCTCAACAACGAGTACGACATACAAGCACTCATCGAAGGTGCCAAGTTTGCCCGCAAAGTCGCCGATACAGAGCCTTTGCGATCTGTATGGGCTACAGAGTTTGAACCGGGCCTAAGGACAAGGACAGATGCACAATTGCGTGACTGGGTCGTCAAGACAGTTAACAGTTTCTACCATCCTGTCGGTACTTGCGCGATGCTTCCGAAGAAGGACGGTGGTGTTGTCGACTCGAACCTGAAGGTGTACGGCACGAAGAACCTGCGTGTGGTTGATGCTAGTATTATTCCTGTTCAGCTGTCGGGTCATATTCAGACAGCTGTGTATGGTATCGCTGAGACAGCCGCGCAGAAGATTATCGCTGCGGAGAAGCAATATGCTAGAGGTCTGTAAATAACGACTCAACACAGGCCAAAACGGCGAACTGTATCTTAAGGCGTGTGGCTAAATTATTTATGTTCAGTATGTATTGAGAACGTGAGGGTTTCTCGGGACTCTTTTTAGCATCTCAGCAATTTTACCTAACCATTGTTATGAAGCACTAAACACTATATCTTACCATGTCCATTATAAATCTCATTTCACTCTACTACGAGCCCCTAAATGAAGTAGTTGGCCAGCTGCAACGAGGAAAGGCCAATAGTCAGCTATGACAAGTTCTGAGCGTTGCATGTTCTCAATCTTCCTCATTCAATAGTGCCTGCTCATGTTCCTCTCCAATTTGCTAAGTTTGAACAATTGTTACAGCTTTCTTTTCCCCAATGCCGTTACTCATATCGAGAATGGCCGACCTATATAATCAATTGACCTCAATACTTTCACTGCCTAGTAATCATAGAAATTGAACCTCGACTTTGGGTTTTAATGTTATGCATACGCAGTTGTCGTATTTGCAGTTGAGACTTGTGGTTGAGAGCTTAAGTCAACAGAGAGAACCTCGCCGGGTTACCAGGCAAAGCCGCGCGGCGAAGGACTGTCGTAAGCTCACTACGTCAGTCCTAACCCGCCCTCAAGGGGCAAGAAAACACCAAACCTTAGTATAAGGTGTTAATAAACTTAGCTAACGGTACCCTAAGCTTAGGGTAAATTCACCTAATATTTTTATCCCTTAAAGTCAAGGTCCTGAGTTTTCTTTCCTCCCCTAGCCCGCTGCTGGATGATTCTCTTGCCTCTTCGTAATGCTGCGCATCTTACCCAATGAACCAAAAACAGCATAACTAGCGACTTCACCAGTCCCGGGTTACAGTCAAGCCGGTATCTGCAGGCGCTGCCCTTTTGCTCTTAGTGCGCCGCATGGATTACTTCAGCTGTCAACAAGCCTGTCGATAGCTTACACTATTTCCTATTTTAGGCCACATTGTCTTGGAACCCCGCCCTAATATGCCGCTTTTATGATCGACAACCAAGGCATATTAGCAGATCTCTTCCTAAATCGCGATCTTAGCTGGAATAAAAGGGCTACCGTTCACGCTACAGGGTAGTTTCTTTATATTATAGGGTAGAGCACTTTTCTACTAGCTTTATTCTAATTAGCTTAAAAATCGCTTATCTTAAAAAGGTATAATTTACTAA
>JAAOAR010000348.1:0-31860 GCA_013395995.1 Fusarium pseudoanthophilum | reverse complement strand
ATATAGCTTTAATAGGGTGCCTCTAGTAGGAAATTTAGTATAGAATTGAATTTTGGGACATATATATGTTTCGCCTTCCGTAATATGACTGTTACTTATAGAATCTCGGTCTTTTGGCTCGGCCTTTTGCATCTCCACCGAATGATACTGCCCATATCCCCAGCCATTGTATCACAGAAATATACTTCAAATTACAGCTTTTCTCCAGACTATTCGCATTGTTCAATTTGCCGTGTCTCGCTGTTTCTTGTTTCTCCCCTGGCCGAGTTCTTTGAGCTCAATTCATCAAGTATGCCCGGCAATTCACCCCCAATCACACTCTCAACCCCCAGCTTCTTCTTTAATACTCCGCTGGATGTAAGTCAGGAGACCCTTACAGAAGCGACAGATCTGCAGGACACTTCCTTTGATCTACCGGCCGAGACAGCAACTGCCGGTGGTGGAACCGTGTCTTCGGCCGCCAAGACGGAGAAGAAGCGGCGCCGGCCGGCCCTCTCGTGTGAGCAATGCCGGCGCCGCAAGATTCGATGTGATCGTAGTCTACCTTGTGTAAATTGCGTCAAATCCAAGATATCGCCCTGCACTTATGCACCAACTCACATTCCAGCTTCACGTGTCAAGAAAGGCACAGGTCATGCTGGTGCTGCAGACTCAAACTCCCAAGTGCCGGCCAGGTCAGCCCCAGCCATTGGGTCTACCCAGAGGCAGTCTCCATCAAACTCATCTGCAAGACAAAAATCTTCTAGCATCCCGAGCTCAACAGTAGGATCCAACTCAGAAGCCTCCACTGTTGATGCCCTGGCTGCGAGGGTCAAGGAGCTGGAGCAGAAGCTAGCCGAGTCTTGTTACATCACACAACCAGCAGAAGACAAGTTTATACAGCCCGACGACCAGGAAGCCGAGTCGGCTCCTATGAAAGGGACTGTCTCTAAGACGAGATTTTTTGGTCAAAGTCACTGGATGAACGGCATTCATATGGTCAGTAGTCCATTTCGCGTAACAGAATCTTCCTAACCAGACCTTATAGTTTCCTGGTGTTTTTGATATGCTCAAAGAGGCAGAGACTCGCAGGAATCAGCATCACGGTGGTTTTGTCAAATGTAAAGCTCTGGGTCGTACCATCAAAGCAAATCGCTCCAAAGCTGTGTCGACTGACAAGTTGGGCGAAAACATACCGGAGCGTGGCCTTGCTGATCAGCTTGTTAATGCCTATTTTGACACCTTTGAGGGTGTGGTTCGGATTCTTCACCGTCCAACCTTCATGTCTGAGTATGAACGCTACTGGCAGAATCCTGAAGCTTCCAGTCAGGTTTTCCTGATTCAGCTGCAGCTATGCATGGCCATCGGAGCAACTCTACACGATGATATCTTCAGCTTGCGTGCGACTTCAATGCAGTGGGTCCATGAGGCCCAAATCTGGCTTGTGATACCCCCTGAAAAGAGCAGAATGACTATCGCTGGTATTCAGATCATGTGCATGCTGGTCATCGCCAAAGCGTGTTGTGCGGTTGGCCAAGACCTTACCTGGGTTTCGGCTGGGAGCCTAGTCAGACAGGCTATGTACATGGGATTGCATCGGGACCCAAGGCATCTTGGTAACATGTCCGTTTACCGTTCCGAGATCCGTCGCCGCCTCTGGGCAACTATCCTTGAGCTCAATCTGCAATGCTCCTACGATGCTGGAGGCCCCCCTCTTCTCTCCTCAAAACACTACGATACACGTCCCCCAGCAAATTTGAACGATGACCAACTCACAGACGAGCCAGATTCAGATAGAAAGCCGACTGGCGATCCCGAAACTCTGACTGATATGTCAGTCCAACTCGCACTTCAAAAGTCCTTTGCTCTTCGCCTCATCATTATCAAGCACGTCAACGAATTTAGATCCAAGGAGTCATACGCCGAGACACTTCGGCTGAACTCCGAACTCACAAAGGCATGCCGCACTTTAACAGAGACACTTGCTGCTCTATCAGAGGCCCAGAGGCACCAGCCCCGAACAATCTTTACCCATTTCCACAGTTCTCTTGTTCAAATGTTCACATACCGTTGCTTCCTCTCTCTTCATCAGCCCATGGTCGCCCGCTCGGCCCTCGATCCAACCTACTACTACTCTCGCAAAGTATCCCTCGACTCGTCTCTGAAGCTCGCGCAGATCACTGGCCTATCAACACCTCGCTACGGTACCTCTGCCCCTGGAGGCTCATTGGACCCTGTAGTCAGCTTTAACCGCCTCATCACAAACGGAGCGGGCGTGTTCCGTGTGATCCCAACTCAGACACTTTTCTCTGTTGCACTTGAGTTTATCAAGAAGTCAGAAGAGCAGAATGATAGCCTCGGCGGCGGCCCTGTCATGAACCTCTTTGAACTTCGCGCCGTTCTCCAAAGTGCGGAGACTTGGTTTGAAAGACGGATACGTGCTGGAGAGACAGGCGTCAAAGGATATTGCTTCGTTGTTGCGTCTCTCGCTCTCGCCGAGGCCCTTGAAATGGGGCTACCGCAGGAAGACGTCGACCAAGTAGTTGTTGATACAGGAGCGAGTATGAGTATAAAAGCCTACGACTTGCTGAAAGAAGTTGCCGAGAGAGAAGGTTTATCGCTTGATGAACCTGAAAACGAAGAGGCTATAAACATTGATGTGCCAGCGATTGATAGCGATGCCATGCAGGGTATCATGGAGATGCCCTTTGACTGGATGGTAATGGGTGGTGACCTGGGTCTAGATGGAATGGGAGCTTTCAACTGGGCTCGAGGTGGCATGGGTATGCCTCAGCAGTTTGACTCCGTCGATCCATCAGTTGTGTCACAATTTTGAACCTGGCGTTGAGGGATCTGTAATGACTTGATGATGAAGGAAAATCTCACCTTATGTATTAATGTACTTGGGCACCTGACATGGCCGCCTCTTCTCTACTGAACTTACTTGCTTGTCTTCTGAACATCAAACATGCCCCAGAGCCTCACCAATTTCCATGCGAATCCCAGCAGATTACTACTGAGTACTACATCTTGTCGGCTGGAACTTGGTCTCCAGATGACCTATATCAGCAATTGCCTCACACAGACCAAGCTATTCATCGTATGAGGGGAGAATCGTGTATTCAGATTTTGTCGTGATATATGCATTGTAGGCACAGTTCAAGTAGTCATATCCGGCGGTCGTAAAGCAGGCAATAGGAGGAAACATATAATGAGGGCATATGCAATAGATTCTTTGTCCAAAACACCCCCCAAGTTCGAAAAGATATAACATTATTAATCAATGGTCATTGTACACGGGCTTTTCCAGCCTCGTAAATCTTCCACGAATGCCGCGGCGTGATCAGACGAAGAAGCTCTGTGGGTGTACTCATAGATGCTCATCGTCGTCGTGATTCACCCATTCTTACCCAGGAATACTCTCATGGGTGTCCCCATGATATCCCAAGTAAACTCCTTGCCGCATCCCCCATCCCTCACAGATCACCTCCTCCTGTTCTATAAAAAAGTCATTCCTCGCTGTACCAGCCCTTTCAACTTTCCCAGCATAATTCGGTTTTCAGGGGCCACTTGACGCTCTACCGCTAATTTACAGAAGAAGCTCAAGAGGGTTCTCAAGAACCTGCTTGAGCTCCTTGAGCCACTCAGCACCGACAGCACCGTCAACGACCTTGTGGTCGAAGCTGGCAGTAAGGGTGATTTGGTCGTCGAACTCAACACCGGCCTCGTTCTCGGCGGGGATGGCAACCTTCTTGGTGGTACCAACAGCGAGGATGGCAGCCTGGGGAGGGTTGATGACAGCAGTGAAGTGGTCAACAGCGGGGTTCATGCCCATGTTGGAGATGGAGATGGTACCACCCTGGTACTCCTCAGGCTTGAGCTTGCCATCACGAGCCTTCTTGGCGAGAGACTTGACCTGGCTAGAGATGGCCTCGAGGCCACGGCCCTCAACACCAGTGACAATAGGGGTGATGAGACCAGTGGGTGTGGAAACGGCAACAGAGACGTCGACGTTGTTGAACTGGCGGATGTTACCGTCGCGCCAGCTGGAGTTGACCTGGGGAACCTTGCGGCTGGCGACAGCGATGGCCTTGATGAGGAAATCGTTGACCGAGAGCTTGTACTTGCCATCGGCAGAGCTGTTCAAAGCCTGGCGGAGCTTGAGGAGCTTGCTGACGGAGATGGAGCTGGTGACGTAGAAGTGAGGGTTAGTCTGGGTGGACTCGACCAGGCGGTTGGCAATGGTCTTGCGCATGCCGCTGATGGGGATGTCCTCGTAGGAAGCGCTGGGGGCACTGCTGGCGGCGGGGGCACTGCTGGCCTTCTTGACATCCTCCTCGGTGATCTGACCGTTCTTGCCAGTACCCTTGAGGCCATCGATGCTAATGCCCTTCTCACGAGCAAGTCGCTTGGCGGAAGCGGAGATGTTGGGGAGACGGTCGAGAGCAGTCTGGAGACGGCCCTGAGACTGGTATTGTTGAGGCTCAGGAGTAGGCTCGGGGGCGGAAGCGGACTCAGACTTGGACTCGGACTTCTCCTCCTTCTTGGGGGCAGCGGGCTTAGTGGCGTCACCACCAGCGTCCTCAACGGAGAACTTCTCGAAGGCGGAGATATCGGTACCTTCCTCAACAAGGACGGCAATGGGCTATATCAGAGAATTGCATGTTAGTGACATGATTTAAACAGCATTGAGTGATATTGAGCGTTGGAGGTAGATACCCCGAGGACCGAGAGGTGGCCTGAGTGGTCTCAAAAAAGTGAGGAACTTACGCTTCCAACGGGAATATCCTTCTCACCAGCATCCTTGAGGATCTTGGCAATGACACCCTCCTCCTGGAACTCAAAGTCCATCTGGGCCTTGTCGGTCTCAATCTCTACCAGGACATCACCAGGGGCGATAGAATCGCCGGGCTTCTTCTGCCAAGCGCCAATGTTACCAGCCTGCATGGTGGGCGACAGAGCGGGCATCTTGATGACCTGGTGCTCGGGGAACGAGGCATAGTGTCGCACAACGTGGGCAGCGAAGCCGGTTCGCAGGGCGCTGTGGGTAGGGGCGAGAACGCGCCTTCGGAGAGCGGCGCTGAGCATTGTGGGAGGTATTAAGATCTTTCTGAAGGACAGAGATGTTAGTCGGTGATGGGACATGGGGGGGGAGCGCGAATATGAACATGGCTGAGCCACTTTTGGGGATTTTGGGGGCTCTGAGAAAAGGACTCACCGGCCGGAAGGGCAATTGAAAGCAGAAGTATCGAGATGCGTGACTTACGGTCACGAACAGAAACTCGAGGAGCGGAGCGAAGAGATCAAGGACGGAGAGTGATGCAGCTCTGGCGTGAGAAGGAGAGGGAGAGAAAGAGTCGGGATCGGAGGAAATTCTTGGGGTTGGATAGACGTGGAGTTTTTTGCGTGTTGAGCTCCGAAGAGTGAGGTACTTTGAAGCTTTGGCGTGGGCTAAACCATTTCGGGACTCAAAGTGGCTGCAGGGGCCTTGAAGAGAACCCAGCGTTGGTGGTTCTCAAGTTCCGATGCGACCGTTGAGAGGACAACATTCGGGCAGATTCAGGGCATTTGGGGCCATTTCTGAAAGATTTTAGGGGATCGATGCACTGTAAGCCACTGAGCATTAGCCCTGGGCTCATACACGGACGGGACTGGGATGACCCGCCAAATTGGAAGGATTTGGAGCTCGCAACAAAAAAAAGGGACGTGGACGCCATCATGGTACCTTGGGTTCGGGGGATCATTACGCGATATGAGCGAAGTCCGGGTGAACAAGAATAGCGAACAATGCATGTGTCAGTCACTGAGAGTTATCAATGTTGTAGCTGAAGCATTCTTTTGCCAATTGCACTCTATTACCCCGCCCAAGTCCCCCAGCTTGACCGACATGTTTAAACCTCAATACTTCCTGATATTTATGTTGAGACAATTATCAAGGCCCTGCTGAAGTATCTTATCTCGCACTCCGGAGTTGCTGAATTTTCTTCGGGCAAATTGTCCCATCCCATCCTGACTTCGGGACAGATCGGCCCGGATCATGGTGGGGGGTTCAATTGGTCGATTTTTACCTAAGTTTTTGTGAGTCGACGGGAATAAACACTCTGGAGAAGACCCTTGACGACTTCAACTGCCAGATGCAAAACGCTTCCTCCATATGGAGAAGAAGCATTGTTAATAAAGTTGCGGGGTGTCGTGACCTGAAACCCGTGATGCGATATAGGCCTATTCGTGGGCAGATGTTTCTGAGCAGCAATAACTTACTGTCCTGGGCAAACCATGATCGGTCACTATGCAAGTAGTCGATGGCCATGAAAGATCCAGTGCCAACTCATGATCATTGAAGGAATAAATCTAAATTATCATCATTACATACATCTAGTATGCGAGGTATCAAATCATCTTTATACTTTTCCACACCCTCTTGGGCCATTACAATCTCAACTCTCACCAGCCCACCATACTTTCACCATCTCTTTTGGTACACTCAATGCTGATGAGATGGACCTCTTTCTATTCGGTCCATTGCTCCCCGAGGAGCCCTTCGAGTCTTTTGATCCCCCAGAACTCTTCGACTTTGAATTGTTTGTGTGTCCTTTAGTGACCAGCACTGATTTCCTTTGGGTACCGTCTTCCCCAAGCAATCCAGTTCCTTGATGAACCACTCCGATCCTCTCTTTCACCGGCTTTGGTGGTGGTTTTGGAGGAGGCAATGGCCTCATTTCCACCTCTTCTCGTATATACTCCTTAGGAACGATTGCACGGATTCCGAAGTTGCCTTCTTCTTTCTTTGCCCGGCCATCACGTCCTCTACTTCGTCCTTTACGGTCGAATCCAAGCTGAAATCGTTGCGGGGTATCTCGCTCGGTGAAAATGGCTTCAAGCTCACTGTCTGGCTGCCATTGTGCGGCCCGGGGAAGTGATTTGAAAAGATTGCCATCAACAAGAAGTGCTGTAACAGATGCAATGGTTGTTGGTGAGCGAGGAAGCCTAATCCGCTTCCAATAGATCCACGAAATGATATGAAGAAGCATCAAGGCGCCCACGATACCCTGCAGAATCCGTGTGGCGATCGCATCCTGTCGAAGGCGAACACTCTCTGTAACTTGACTACCGCTGATAACTGGGACGGCCTGAGAAACCGGCTCATCAGGATCGATACCACTGACAATATTTGCGCCATCTGCGACTGGGAATGTTCCTCTTGAAGACAAATGCCGTCGACTCTTGAAGTTCAATGACTGTGCCCTAATGATTCCGTGCTGAGATATGATAGCAGACTGTACTTCGTTTGCGGCACTGGGAGTTGAGCTACCGAATGTACTGTCGGGTACAGCGAACTGAGAGGCGTTCAACATTGCAAAGAACGTGTCAAGGAGACCATCTGAAGTTACGTTGATGAGCTTCGAGTAATCGAGCTCTGGGATAGCGACAGTCGTGTCCTGGGCGGTGCTTTCGACTGGAATAGGAGGATGGTCCCGATAGAGGCGTAGATCGTCGGGTCCGTGGAAGAGAGCATCGACATCGACTGCTTCAATGGATTCGTTACAGGCAAGGGCATTGATGCTGCTCACTGACATGTCACTACTGCCCACATCGACTAGCTCTCCCCATATGTATAGCCAGTCTGAACAATGTGGCGATGACGCCGTCTTTCTTAAACCGACACCGAAGAGCGTATCTCTACTCAGGCTTCTACCATTTGCAGGAAATGAAGTCGTTGTCGTCCCAATAATTGCGTTGCTACCATTGCGCTCTCCAGTTCCTCGGCAGGTCTCACCTTCGAGATCGACACGAAGTGGATTGACTATCCTGTCGTCAAGTTTGTACTCGAGGGTGAGATTGGTGGAAATCTCGTCGGATTGATATAGTCGGCATGACATGTTTGGACGGATTGCTGTAAGTCGTGCACTGAACGTGAGATCCTTGCCTTGGACCGCTTCTGCTAGCGATATACTCGGTACGTTGAGATTCGCATATGTGAAAGGGGGGTACGGTGTATCGCCGGCCAGTATCAGCGATGCCATGATGGTATCGTTGGTACAGTCAGTACAGATAGGATCGTCGTTGGAGGAGGCTAGACTGTTGGCGAAGAAATCCTCGGTACGCAAAGCAATACTGGTGTTCTGACCGACTGGCATCGGCTCAAACAGAGGAGCAGTTGCGACTACCATGAGAAGCGCAACAAATCCACCAGAGATGGCGGCCAAAGCAGCGATATCTCGGATCTTAAGAGCCCTTGACCACGCGACATGCCTCAATGCATTCACAAGATTGAGTCCCACCGTTTCCTCGAACTCTCCTCGGCGTGAGAGATGCGAAAACGGCGAGAGAAGTCTTGTCCACCATTCTAAAGACAGCATGTACATTGCCACCAAAAGAAGCACCAAGGCTGGTACTACAGTCCATGCGATGTACGCTCCATCATCCTTCATCGTTCTTAGCCCATCATTTCTCTGCGACACTCGTAGGGAGATCTCGAATCCTATTATGATACAAGCAAGAACAAGGATGTAAATCAACCGAATTAGCCCATGCAATGTTACAGGCTGCCTCCAGCCTGAGGAATCGAAACGGCGAGGTAGAACGTTCGTAGGAGGTGCGTTTCCTCCAAAGATATGGTAATACCCCAGGTTGGGATTCTCCAACTTTTCGTGACCCTCAGCTCCGCTCAGGTAGGTCGAGCCATCAAGTCTTGCTCTCAAAGCCTTGTTGGGTGCAGCTCCCATGCCTTTCAGGCATTCTACCAGAGGGTGGCTATGTGCCACAACTGAAGCCATACCAACGATGGTGCTAGGATCTCGTGGGAGGAAGCCTTTCCTTGGAGCGAGGAACATTGTCGACACTGCCAGAACGAAGCAGATAGCCAGAAATGCAGTTATCATGTATGCTGGCACCGGTCGTACAACAATACGGCGCTCAACGTAGCTTGCAATAGCTGTGGATGTGCTTGTCGATGGTTCCATCATGGCATATCGAGCAACGAGGGCCGAATACTGCGTGAAGAAATTCTCGGAAAGTCTTCTCAAAGTATCGCTGTCCGTTAAAGATGCCAGACTAGGCAAATCTCCTCCGTCCCTTGAGCTCAACACGATGGCAGCCGACATAGCTTCGTCAATAGCAAGAATGGCTTCTCGACTATACGATGAGTTCACGGACGCTGCCAACAGCTTCAGTTCTGTCGCTTGGTCGGATTCAAAGGTATCAAACATAGCTCGAGCAACGGCCCATGCTGGTACTTGACTGAATGTAGTGTTTGTCGCCTGCTGAGCGGGTATAACGGAGAGGACGGCCTCGGGCGTTTTAGAAACCTTGATTCTGGTGATGATGTAGTTAGGCTTACACAGAAATGCAGAAGATGACGATATTGTGCCATTGAGGCGGTTATTCGATGACCTTGACTGGCGCTTGAGCTGATCGATATCGACATCCAGAATACCAGCCATAATAGCTATTCGCTGATCATCGTCCTTCGCAGAATTTCCACATCGAGCTGGTTGAAATGCAAGGAACATTCTTGGAAGGTCTTCGTTACTCGTGTCGGCGAGTTTCGTGCTTGTAGTCGTTTGGTTTGAGGAACATTTCCCATCTGATAGGGTCATGTTCAACAGCATTGCATTCCCATTTTGTAGTCGCATTGAGTTCAAAGTCAACTCGGCTTCTTCGCAGTCCATATCACCGATGAAACCGTCAACACCAGCTGTGATTTGTTTCAGTTCAGGGATATCGCTTATGAATGGCGTGTAAGCTGCTCGAGATGTAACTCCGTTTGGAAAAGTAATATTGTCAACTGCAAGAGCTGCAAGAGTGAAATACGGCAAAGTTCCAACATTGTCCAGCCCGGAAACACTGTCGGCGAATTCGGATTGAATTGTTGTAGCGATCTTGTGGTTGGCAACCGTGGCGACTTTGGGTGTGATGAAAGCCACAGAGAAAATGATTATTAATTTGAAGATTATGCCGGCAATGACTGGAATCGTTACTAGCCAGTCCTTGTTCTTAATTGATTTGAAGACGGCTGCAGGCTCAGAAAGAGAAACGTAATCCAGTAAGAGAGACTTGTTAGCTTCAACTTGTGTGTTCAACATGCGGATCCACGGCATGGAAGCAGAAGCTTGGAACTCAACTCTGTACCAGAAAGCAGCCACGAGAATAAATATTATAGTTGTTCCATATTGCCACAGGTATCTCGAAAGATCGTCTGACTCTTGAAGGCCTCCATTGTGTTCCGATAACTGAAGTGCGACTTGCACTCCTGCTATCAAAGCAAAAAACACAACAGCATATATGGCCAATATTCTTCGATGCAGAAAGACTGGGCGCCATGGTAACTCGATTTGAGTAGGTTCGGATGGCGAAAGGCGCGGCGAGTCAGGGAAAGCCTGGCTCATCCGTGATTTGATGCTTCCCAGAAAAGGCCATCGTATTCCGCTGCTTCTTGACGGTGAAGGATTATTACTTGGATCAAAAGGAGCAGCAGAGCTGGCCAATCTTTCGGAATCGAAGAACGAAGCGACGTTTCCGTGCTGGGAGCCTGAGAAAGCTGACCCAAGTCGACGCGAGTCTGATCTTCCCAAGCCACTCGAAGATCCAGGTTCTGAAGAATGCTCAACTCCATGGACGGCGCGTATATGTCGATGGTACGAGTCAACGGGCTGCCGTGTCATTGGACGAGGAATCTTTGTACTTTGTTCCGCTTGAGATTCCATCGTCGATAGAAAGTAGTGTGATTATCTAGAGTGTTCAGTATTGTGCATGGTCGGTTCATTATCGTATTTGGCAGCAAAACCATGATGCTGAAGAATATGCAACCGTGGAGTTTTCCAGGGATTCTATATCGCCATGTTGAGAGAGCAGTCGTAGCAAAGTAAATCGTAAAACAGGTTCTCGTGAAATGGAATTGAAGCAGATGTGACGTGATGAAACGTATCAGAAGTGAAAGAGAAAGACAGAGAGTGACGAAGACCAAAAGAATGAATGAATGCAGCCAAGGCCCTGCAGGACTGGAAAACAATTGGAAGAAACTTTTCAACGAAAGACGTAAGGTAGGTAAGCAAGAAGCAAAAACAGACAGAAGCCAGTGAGAAAGTGACGAAGGGGAAGAAGAGAAGACAGGACAAGAGAAGAGACAAATCACATTGGAAGATTGATATCAAGGCCTTCCTTGTTCGCATAAGTCAACTACTCTATACACAATGCTAGCCAGCAGAACAGAAGACCTAGGACCCAAGCCAAGGTAACAGAGAGCTAATGCCCTACTATAATACAGTTTAACAAGGCCAAGCAGGCGAGCACTTGCATGTCTGCAGTTCCCCGTCCCATGTCTTGGTCGGAGGAGCCTCAAAATGTCATCGCTTCTCCGTGTCATAAGGAGACGGTAGCCCACAAGAGGATAGGCCGAGTCTAGATGAAACAAGGCCCAACAGGGGTATTCTCCTTGGGTTCCGAAGACCTGGCAGCACAGCAGACGTAAGTTTCAATTATTGGCCAGGGTATTCGATAGCACTGCAACCCTATGATTTCAGTGTTTTTCGTCGCGTTTAGGACTGCGGTAGACCGTCTGTTCCGCTGCTGTTTCTTAGCAGCCGCAGGTTATGGGCAAGGGTGGTTGCATATGTACATACGCGGAGAAATATCTTTCGAGGAACTATCGTCTCGTGAGCATCTGTTAGCTCAGGGCGAATTGCCCAAAAAGACGTTGTGTTCCCCAGATGCTTGCCTGCATAAAGTGAGGGTACCCCTGCTATCCATGCTTGAACAAATCACTCACAGGCGAAATTATACCCATGACTTGGCGCATTATGGCAATGCTGAAGATTATCACCGGAAAATAAATCCTTGCCTTGTTCAATTAATAAACAAGCTGCAGATGCCTGTATGTTAGCAAACCAAACATTTCTGACAAGAAACATTTTCTTGTGAACTGAGCGGCATTTATTTTGTGACCTGGTAAATTAACAGGACGAAGGTGCCCCGTCAGGCTGATGCTGTAATCATCGCGTCGTCAGATATAATACTTTGCCTAATAAGCGACAAGGATGAGACAGAACTCGTGTGTTGTCGTCGCCAGCCAAAGTGTGATGTGATTGATGTATTAGGTTGTGTTTTGTTGGTGTTGGAGCGAGCATAGCCACACCTGAATTCACAGTGCAGGAGTCATATACTTCAACTATCGAGCCAGATACTGTGAATGAGTGAGGACTTTGCCTTGACTGTCAATGCCTGACTCCCGATAATCCGGAATCTTTCGCAAGAGGTTTCAGATCATTCTCCCCATGACCTGGAAAAAAGAAAATTAATACCTGAAGCGAAGACTTGCTCAACTCAATTCAAGCCATGTTTCGAATGTCACTAGTGTCGTCTGATTCAACGGAAGAGCTCGGGCTGCCGAGATCTTGATCTTCCAACGGCTCTGGTCTGGTCTGGGCTGGATCTGGAGCTAAACTGAGAGACTGCAACTCTGGTGTAGATCAATAGCTCTTCTGCGTGCCTGACAATGATCTTCATTTTCGTAGATCTATACCAAATTTATATTGAAAGATACCTTAGGTAACAAAAGCAGTTTTGTATAAATTTCGAGGCGCAGCATCAACAGTCACGAGTTTTTAATGCGTGCGCTTTTAATCGTGTTGATCCTCTTTGTCTAGGCTGCGGACCTAGCTCCCTTTTATAGCACAATATCAACCCAGCACTCTGTACCATAGATATGCAGCGTACAACACTCGTTAAAACCATATCCGAATCCAAGTCAATCAAGCAACATCTCATATGCCAACTCACAATCTATCATGGGCTCATCTTCTTCAAAGACTGCATACTCAGCCAACAACACAGGCGGGGCATCAGTTGCTGCATATGAATTATCGAGCGCCCTGACTGATACCCTGAACGAGATCGACCTCAATGGTTAGTAGTAAGTCTAACTTGTTAATTGAGCACTCACTGAGTTGGTCAATAGGTAGCTTGAACGAGCAACTTAGGCAGCTGCTTGAACGTCTAGATCAAGAAGCAGCCAAGTATACCAACTCCAGGGTTAACGATGACGATTCAATAGAATGGAACCCGTGAGTGTTGACCTTGGCCTTTTGAACATGGCAGTTCTGACAAGGTTCTCAGGTCTCAATCTGAAGTCCAACTCATATCGGCGGCCTGGAAGTGTGCGCATGGGACCTATGACCTCGAGGGCACCATGGCTGACACCAGCTACTGCACGTTTCGTCGTGATCATGTAGTCGACAGCTCTTTCGCTGGGACCGTCAAACTCATCACATCTACTGTCATCGAGGCCAAGGCAGGCTCGCCGGCGACTGATTCATTACCGGTTCTGGTGCTGGCAATACGCGGAAGTGCCAGTAAAATGGACCACATCGTGAATGCCAACGCTCAGCCCAGGACGACCGACAGTTTCATTGTAAGTTCCCCTTTACCGCTTTTTGTTTATGAAGCCATTTTTGTATAATTTCATTCGCAGATTCACCCAACTAACAGTCAAAGGGATGTTCAGAGGACCTTAAAGCCCATTCTGGTTTCTTGAATAGTGCACGAGCTCTGGAATCGATTGTCACAAATCTAATCAACAAGTACCTCGAGACTTTGCCTGAGATGAGTAGGAAGAAACCGCATATTCTTTTTACGGGACATTCCGCCGGCGGAGCTGTATCACAATTATTATATCTTCGCCATATGTCTGACCAAGATTTAAGTAAGTCGTAGAAACAAGCATGGGATGAGAAACTGCCTAACAAGATACAGACAAGTCTGCGAGTTTTTCTTGCGTCACGTTTGGTGCACCTCCTTGCTTGACCCAGCACGTTGAGCTTGACATGTTTCAGACAAGTCGCGGAACTGTGTGCGTCAACGTTATCAACGAGTTCGATGTGGTCACTCGAGCCGACAAACCATACATCTTATCCTTGGTAGATGTCGCCAGAGCAGTGCTAGACTTGCCACCAAAGGCAGCCGTTTCCGAGCCTGAAACAAGCGAGGGGATAGTCGGCGCTGCTTTAGAAACGACTAGAGATGAAAAAAGCCGTCTTTCAGACGATTCTGAAGACTTTCTTGTCAAAGAATCAAACTTTTGGCGCTTTCCTCAGCCTTTCTACCACCACGTCGGGCCTAGGGTTATTCTATTGACACGCTTCGTTGACAATCAGATGAGTCTCAAAGCAGTTGAAACAAGCCCTTCGGAGTTCCAAAAGTTGCTCTTCTGCCGTGTTGCTGTTCATGGCAAGAGATTCTACGAGGAAAGGATTCGTGCTTTAGAGCAGGGACGTTTCAACAATCGGTCAGCCTGGAAGCCAGGAGATTCTAGGGATAAACTTCTTGATCAAAGATAGTTCTATTGAGCAACTAATGGCTAATTCTGAGAATGCGTCTTGTCCTATGAGCGAACTGGCAACTTGACATGATTTCTCCGTCTTGCAGATTCCACAGCCCGATAAAACTGGACATCAGCCAATATCTTGTCGGCGAGGGTCTCGGCAAACCCTGAAACTGGCGACTCTCCAAGAAACTCTTCCCCGTCAGCAGAACCCTCCACGGCCGACATAATAGCCTGACACTCCCAGCACAAGCAAACCGTATACTCCTCTCCAAAGCGAATACGATAGAGAGTCTGGGTCTCATCGTTTCCGGCTGCCAATTTTGACTTCTTGATCTTGTCATCATGGTTAATGAAGCGGCCACAGCGTGCTTCCATGGAATTGAGGTAGGCTGTGGCTGAGAGTTGGCTGGTATGCCAGACCAGGTCAATGTCAAGCGCAGGAACTAGCATCTTGCCAGGGTAGAGCTTGAACAGCCTCAGATACCTCTCATATCTCTCAACCGCTCGGCGAAGAGTACCTTGCAGCGCTGGGCTTCGTATCCATAGATGAGCGTTCATCTTTTCAACGAAGACCCGTTGGCGCTCAACATTGTCGACGAGTTTGCCGATGAAGCGAGAAGCATATGGCTTGCCGATGTCGTGTGTTTTCATGTTGCCTTGTTGGATAATTGATTTGAGAAGATTGCCTGGAATGACTGCTTTTCCTTCAGGGACTTCCCAGGTCTTTCCGGTGACTGCCCAAGCATCACGGATGGGACCTTGCGACGAGATTGAATCGTGCTGCATCGGGGCAATTAGTTTATGTTATCGAGTTGGTGACATTGCCCAGTATAAACGCACAATAAGTTTCCAGGGGAAATTGACCCTTGGGAGGTATTCCCAGTGCTGGTTTCGGCAGTAGTCCAGATAGTCAGAAGGGTTGAGGAGGAAAGCATGCCATATCATCAGTATATCTTGTTGAAGGGTCAGTTACGTGTCGGTTGCGAAAGAAGTGAGATACTCACCCACGGGTGGCAGCCATGAGGAATCAGTCATTGATATTCCAGCCTTCATATCGTTGGCACCGTCTTTTCCCATCGCCGAAGTCAACCAAGCATCGAACCTGGCAGCCCATACCAAAAACCTTTGCGCTGCTTCTCCAAGGTACCACGTCCATTTCTTATCCCGCTTGGCCTCCCACGACGGGTTTCTTAGGGTAACTTCTTGATTAACATGCTTTTTCAAGCCTTTAACATACTTCCGACGATAGATCTTCTTGGTTGGTTCGCCCAAGTTAAATGACTCGTCAAGTTTCTTTGAATCGAGAATCTTGATACGCAACGCATGGAATGTTTCTAGCAATTCTAGATGTACGGCGCATTGCACAGGAGTGGGTAGATGATCTTTATGAGAGTCATCGAGTTCGCTGAAGATGTCTGGATTCGGGATGATGGGGTTTTCATCCAAGTCAGTGGCCGAAGGATAGTATGTCTTTGATATGTTGTTGTTGAAGTCGCTACTGGCTTGGTGGAGTGCACCTGTATTGTAGCCGATGAGGTGCGACATCTTTCAGTGAGGTTTGGGTATAAAGGCGTAGTGCTTGGGGAAATGAATACAACTGCGCCGGGTCTTCCAAGTATAAGTGGTTGAGTCTGGGTCACAAGAGAGTTGTCAGAGTTTGGTGTTGCCAATCAGTCAGTCAGTCTTGATATCAGCACCTGAGCTGGTATGCCTTGATCATACCAAGACGATTAGAGAGCATCAGATGAGTCGAACCGCAGGGCTGAGCCGATGAAGCTGGGCAACAACAGCACTTATCATTAACAATAGACCCTTGTCGGTACTTGAGACCTCTGCTAGTTTGATAGAGATCTCATGTATCTTCAGCGCGCATCATTCCTAAGCGTCTAACACCTTGGTAAGAGGTAATTATCCACAGGCAGCCATCAAATCCCTTGTTTATTCTCCTCTTAATCTGCCTCGCTAACGGAAATGTCTTGCAAGAATGCGGAATTTAGAGGTGGCCCTACTGAAGTTCCAGCGACAATCTTGCTGTTTTGGGTGTTGAAACACTCTAGTCGGGCGAGCTGAACTAATTAAACAGGGTACTTGCTGGGGCGCAGCATCAGACGAGAAGGCAGTCTGTGAGGCTTTCGACAATGAATGTCTTAGGAGACCAAGCAATAATGATGATGCCTATTTCTCGTATATCGCCAAAATACCTCATCGCGTGAATAAGAATGATCATATTCGCTCGTCAATTACCGGGACAGACAGCTTAAACCATCGACAACCGCTCTTCTTCTAAGTCATTCACAATGTCACGATTAAGGCAAAAGGTTCTTCCTGTGCTCGCTGCATCTTCACTGCCTTCTTCCCATATTACTTCTGCGCCTGACATATCATGGACCCGAGTTGGCCCCGGAAAAGACCATGTTCTCTCAGAGCTCGAGAGCTTGTACTGGGATGGCGTCAAGGCCGAGCTTGAAAACATCGTTCGCACGCTTAAAGCGTGGCAGCAGCCAGAATTCGCCGAAGTCTCTATTGAAGACGAGGATGATGATCTCATCCATGGCTTCGATACGTTTCTTGACTCGGTCAGTCAGCAATCTCGAGCGCACGCCATACGATATGGTAAGTATAAGATCCCCGCCAACAGTGAATTTCATATTAACAGTTCACAGGGAAAATGAAGCAGGAACAGGCTCGGCTCCAGAAGAATTGGTCAACTAAAAGCAAGGCATACGGGCGCAAGTTCGCAAGAGATGCTATTATCGATTCCATATCAGATCGAATCACACAACAAGCAAGTGATCAGATCAAGAGTGATGTAAGAGGATCGATTGAAGGTACGTTTTGCAATTCAAAAATGTCAATGGAACACATACTTACACGTTCTAGCTGGTGTCAAGCTCAAAGGAATGGAGCATAGAGCCTGGATCCTTCTCCAAGCTGCTGGTATGTGACAACATTTGAAAATACTCAAACAATATGACTGATACAATCATCAGGCTTTCTTGATATGGAAAAACTGATCGAGCATCGTCCACCTCCTGACATGTTCGGATTCTGGAAGAGGCCAGCCATTCCCCAACGTGAGTCTATTCCTGTCACTAGCCTTTTTACATTACTCATATATAATAGTCGCACTTTCGAAATTCAATGATGACTTCACTCCGAACTTTGAACCTCTTCGTTGCATGCGAAAGCAATGTAAGAAGGTTGTCCGAGGAAGTATGTTCATTCACAACGACGATGGCTCCGATCCTGGTATAATCTGCGAAGAATGTTATCGAAGTCATTACTACGGCAAAGACCCATATACAAAGGCCTACAAGCACTGCATCCTGTCAGAGACAATCACGCCTGAGATTAGTAGGAAGTTGTGTGCGTGTCAAAGAATCATTGATGCTAGCAACGGTGAAAGCTTGTTCCCAATATCATGGCAAGACGGACACACTGGCTACGGCAGCAACATCAAGGATAAATGCAAGCTTCTTCAACTCGGCGACGCGGTCGCTGAGGCCAAATATCTCGGACTGCAGAGCAGTGTAGGGGCGAAGCCTCGGTCTCAGAAAGACATCGAGAAGTCCAATCGGAAGGCAAGAGTGGAAGAGCAGCAAAAGAACAGTTATACCTGGTCCTATGGATATACATCTTCTGCCAAAGGAAATGTTAGTGACTTCGAGGACGAGGAAGAACCCAAGTCGAAGAATGAATCTGGACCTCGGGGTGGACGGCTCAGGGGGTTAAAGACTGTTCAGGAGACCAGTTTGCATGCGAACGATCGTTCACCTACCTCGACTAGCGTCAGCGTGGCGGAAGAAGCAGCAGAAGACGGAGATATCCCTCTGTTCTTCAGGAAGTACGTTGAGAAGTATCCTTACGGAAATGTCCATATGGCACTCCGTGTTGGCCCTATCGTCATTGAGAACGGAGTCGCACAGTAAGTACCCCTTTTCTTCCCGCCATGCAAATAGCCACTCACAGATGACTTAGTACCAAAGGCGGTGCCCTCGTGTCTCTCCGAGAAATGCCAATCTTCCACGAACGGTTTCACCTGCAGACAATGCCCGACAGAGACCTCGCAATTGGGGGCGGTCTGGATCGTCCTGTATGGAAACGCAAACGCAAGGCCACTGACCGCAAGAGATACAAGGCCATCATGAAGCAAGTCGTCGGTGTGCCATTCAGCGGAGACTATACTTCTCACGACCAGGAACTTTCTATCGTTCAGGATCTCTTGGCTGCTTGTAAACAGCCGTTTGACGATCCTGGATTGCCTACCTCTGATCAAATTAAGCTACTCGACAAAGTACTCGAGCCAGCTCTGGAGAAACTTAAGACGCTACTCAGTCCCAGGCTAAGGGTATATCTTGGTAGTATCTCAGAGCGGCTTCTGGACCAAGACGTTAAGCTGGCTTGGAGTGCAACACATAACAACTGTCAGACTTTCTGCAGTTCACTCATCGACAAGACACTCTTCCAGCCTCTTGTCAATGGAGAGCCTGGTGATATGTCTACTGATGTATCCCGTCTCTACACTATGAGCTTTGTATGCCCGGATGAGGGATACAAGAGACGAGGTGTACGAACCAAGTTTGATGTTCCGTTCGGGCTCACTGAAGAATACCTTCTCCGCTTCCACTTTGGACGTCACGATGAATCAGATATCATCGATACATATCAAGAGTACTGGTATGACTGGGGTGCCTTTGGCAGCACGCTGTACAAATACCAGGACTTGTATCCTTGGGACTGTACAGAGGCTTATGGGAGATATCCTACCAAATGCGGTGACTGTAACCTTGCCAAGCATGTTTGGGCTTTCCCATTCGACTCATGGTCGATATCCTCGCATCATCTTTCACGCGACCGTCACATGTACGCACCAGCATTGACTGATAAGGACTTGACAGCTGTTGGCAAAGGTGCCACTGCAAGTTCGTGGGTGCGGAACCGACTCACAGTCCTCTCGGCTATGTCTGTTCTTCACCGAGCAGCCACAGCCATGGCTCAATCGGTCAAGTTTCAAAAGGCCACTGCATGGCTGCACAAAGACTTAGCACAAAGCACACTTGATCCGTCTCTAGCAAGAGTCAAACTTGGTGGTATTCACCGTGCTCAGCCATGCAGTCACTACTACGAAGCTGGAGTTTACAGCCATTTCTTTATTGCTCCCTGGGCAACTCTCACTCGCGCCAAGCAAGTCGAGGCGTATGAGCTACAGCGAGACGGCCGTGTCGGTCTGCCTGACATGCCAGCTTACCTACGAAAGCGACGTTTCGGTGGGCATGCAGACTTGACGCAGTACAACTATATTGACTTTGGAGGCACAAACCCGGCACCCGACATCGACATGCTCAACCTGGCGCACCATCACCACATAGGCATGGATCACGTAGACGGCTGCTACACCGACTCCCACTTCAGTCCAACGTCCGAGAAGCCGTGCCATGTCTGCGCAAGCGGGTGTGGAAGTTCAGCACGCAACGCAGCAGACTGTGCAAGTGGGGAGACTATCAGGATGGCCGAGGCGGCTACTGCTGCTGCTCTCGCTGCAAGTGTTAGTCATTCACATTCAAGTTGTGGAGGGGGTAGTTCTAGCTGTGGTGGTAGTTCGAGTTGTGGAGGGGGCAGCAGTTGTGGTAGTTCTAGTTTTTGAGCGTAATAAGCGATGAGGACTTGTATAGATTTCATGCAGTATGCAACTATATCAGATGTTGAACTTGGTCTATACTTTCTTATCAGTGACCTACCTATCCTTACATGTAACCCAGTAGAATAACCACTGCCTTCTATACCCTCCACAACCCAACTACCAAGTATACATACATACTATAGTCTATAATGGTCCAAATAACTCCAGCATCAGTCAGTGAACCGTTACCGACCAAGTGTTAAAAACCCCCATTAAAGTTTAATGGTCCCTCATGCAGTCACTGCTAGTTTCTCAAACACACAACCTCCGATAGGCTATAGCATCACCGACTTACAATGGAACGGTGTGCCACAAGTTGACATCTTGCTTCCAGCCGATTGCTTGCACTTACACTACTTGTTGGACTGCATGTTCTTGGTAGCCCACTCACTAACTACACTACAATGAAAACTTCTCTTTGCATATTCTAGTTAGTGTAGTCCCGGTAGTTTAAAAGTTCTCCATGAATCATGTTCAGCGGGCAATCCACCTGTCAGGCTTCCACCTTACGAATCAAGCACTGTTCATTAAGAGTCTCTGGTGTTCTTCGCCACTAGTTGAGCAGTTCCATCACAACGCCACGGCCCGAGTGGTTTCTCGCTGGGTTTGACACATGGCTAAGTTAGTTGGGTCCACGGCACGATATCGGTGTGCTTAGCGCTTCTGTCAGTGACTTTTAGACTGCAGAGATTGATTCTTGATGAGCGATTTATGAATTGTGCGAGAACGTTCTTTGCAAGATATTCAGTCTAGTGCTTGGTTTTGAACAGTTGAGACTGACTGCATTGCTGTTGGGCTACTGCAATGCTGCACAACTGGGCTGCAACTCAACAACTCCTCCAGTGACCTTTCTGAGCAGGGTGCATCGAATACCACAAGCTTTTTTGCGCTGCACACACTTTAAACACCTCCACCTTTTCAACAAACCTCTATCTTGACTTATCGTCCCCACCATCTCAAAATCACTCGGTGATGCTCCCTCACTCCACAATGCCATCGTGAGTCAATGAAAAGACAAGTATCCGCCAAGAATGTCCACGACAGCAGGTGACGAAAACAAAAAAGGCTCACCGCATGTGACATCCAAGACTAAAAGACTTGTCACGATTGAGTCAGCGCACTTGCAGAGTCTGTAGGGTAGGGCAGGGCTATGTAGGTGCAGTAGGTACAGCACTGTATGGATTGTCTCCACCCACGCCACGTTGTGATCTGCCAGGTACTAGTCAGGGCATGGACCGCTCTGATTGGTTCCAGGACTCAGGTACCGAAAGCCGTTGGGAGGCAAAAAGCCCACAAGAACAAAGTTTATGCCTCAGAAGCGAGCGAGCGTTGAATCAGCGGTTGCTGCTAAAGAGTAAAGTTTCTTCTAGTTGCTCGTTAGAGGGATACAAGCACAGCACAGCACATGGCGTTGCCTTTGTGGTTGTGAGGTGCGGCCCGCTACCCTACCGAGGAATGAAGCCTACCTTACCTTACCTACTATAGGTACTCTGTGGATGGCTGCTGATAATTTGTGTGACACTATTTCTCAACCACCTCCGTCACGGCTGAGTAATTATGATCTCGAGGTTACTCAAAGACCCTATAGTCTCAAAAATATATTGAAGCTTATTGCTTGTGCAACCAACAAAAGTAAACAAGTTCCGCGTAAGCATTGCGTTGCGTGCATATGCACTGTAAACAGGGACAAAGGCCCACTAACCCCCTATCTTGAAACAATGGATAGAAGCTGAACCTGCATTAGCAGCTGCTCGTGGACAGTTCACAGCCTATCGTGAAAAGTCTGATTGTCATGTCTCCATCATAGGTAGAGAGAACATACCAAAAACTCCTCCCAAGACAACAAAAAAAGACGCAAGAAAAAGGCAGAGATTTTCGATAAATCGAGATGAAAAATATGTTGATCATGGTGGGTCTCATCCACTGTTGATCGTTGCATCGGCGGCCATCTTGTTGATCCAAGTTGCCTTTTCTCGAGGGTTTCGATCCTTTCACTCAGAGGATTCGGCGCGATCGGGACGGATTCAAGATAAATGAATCACTTGGCGAAGAGGATTAACAAATTCTGGGGATTGGCGGGGGATCAACGCAATTAATTAAAGCGAAGCAACGACATGCCACCACAACAAGACAAAGTCACACGACGAACAATTAAGCAGGAGAAATGAATATATGTCATAACACTATGAATATATATATGTTAGAAGGTATAATAGATAGATCCCAAAGCCAAGATCCAGGATCGCCCTGGATGGCTAAATTCCGAGCACCGTAAACACCAGGTATAGATAGAATAAGCCCAATTCTATAAAATCAAGTTTTACGCAGAGGCCCAGCTCTCATATGAACTAAACCACTAGCTACCATTGAAATAGCTTAAGCGGAGTAGTCAATGTCGACGGTGAGGCGGACCTGGCTGGCAGGAGTGTTGATACCAATACCGTCCTCAGCCTCCATGCCACCAAGGTAGGCGTTCTCGCCAGTGCCACCGGGGTTGATGGTAGAGCAAGTGTTGGAGGCGGTGTCGCAGACTCGGAGACCGGGGATGTCAAGCTTGGCGGCGGCAGAGACAAGGCAAGAGGCGTCAGCGCCAGACCAGTTCTTGTTTCGCTTGCTGCCAAAGTCAACCTCGAGCCAAGTACCGGCCCACAGGTTGTCTTTTGTGGTTGGGACCTTGCCGGTGGCACAAGCGCAGCCACCCTGGGTGTCGCTGTCGAAAGCAACAACCTGTGAGCTGGAGGCGGAAACAGTGAACTCCAGAGCGACGTTCTGAGCGAAGAAACCGTCGATCTTGCCATCAGGTCCGATCTTGTTCCAGCAAGCACACTCCTTGTCGCCATCGTGGTCGTTGTTGAAGGTGACAGTGTAGTCGTACTTGTCGGCGACATCCTCATCGACAGTCATGATGTTGCAGCCAAAGTTACCAGGAACACCAGTGTTGCCAGTGGAAGCAATGTCCTCGAGAGTGGCGCGCTTGGCCTTCTTGCCACCGCAGAAAGCCTTGTAACCGGAACCGGAGCTGGAGTTGTGCTTCTTGCCCTTGTTCTTAGCAGGAGAGGAGGCAGCAGGGGCGGGAGCGCTGGTGGAAGCCTTGGGGACAACGGTGTCGGCATCGACCTTGGGAGAGGCGGGAGCCTCAGCGACAGCGGTAGCAGGGGCGGCATCAGCGGTGACGACCTGAGTAGCGTACTCAATAACTGTGACGGGCTTGTTGGCAACAACGAAGTCGCGCTTGGCGTGAGCACGCTGGTGAGCGTGGCCGCTGGGGTGGGCAGACACGCCGAGGGCAGCGGCCAGAATGACAACGGAGGAAGAGACCTTCATTTTGAGTGATTTGTGTATATGTTATGTTGTGTTGGAAGAGTGACGGCTTTTGGTAATCGGTTGTATTTCCGGAATACTTCCTTTTGCCTTTATAAGGATTTTAAGGTAAGTTGGTTCAAGAGAGTGTTATCAGCGTAGTGCTGTGAAGGAGTGACAGAAGGCAAAGGCCGTGATCCAAAAAAGACTGAGGAGTGAAGAACCAAAGGAGAGACAGAAGAGGGAGGAATTGAGGGTTATAAGGTGAGCAAGGGGTGTGTGTCTCTGAGTCTCCTTTCAACCCAATTTGGGAGACGTGGCGTGGTGTGTGTGTGGACGCCATGTCTCTCATCTCTCTTCTTCCGTTCTCATTCAGAAGCCGGCACGCACGCCCCTGCAAGTTCAGGTCCGCTTCCCTAGGTTGCTGGACAAGACCCTTGCTGCAATTCCCACATCCCTCTCTGTCCGTCTCCTTCGGCCAGAACGCATCCGCATGTGTGTGCAGTACTGGGATGTGGACCTGGGAAGTGGGCAAGCTACCAGCAACGCTTGCACCGGTATCAACACCAGGGCTAATGCAGAAACGACGCTAGCACTTGATGCCAAGGTCATGGACCAGGCCCACCACACCCTTTCAGTCCAAGTTCAAGCTCTGCTTCCGCCAAAGCCCCAGGGGTAAGGGCTTTCACCCCTGCCAGGTACCAAGGCTACTTGATTGGGCCATCTCACCTCCCAGTCGTCCTAATTCCGACATAGCCAACCAGCTCGTTTTACCTGCTAGACCTGGCAGGCCTCGTAGAGTCTTTGATCTGGTCCACTGCCAAAAAATTGAACCCGCCAGAGACACCAGATCGCCGGCCGCGTCAGCAGATTATGCCAGACTTATTGATGAGATGTGTAAACGGAAAACAGGAACACTGGTTCCAGCGGTAGACTAGACCGAAAAAGAGCTAAAGGCATAGAAGGACGGTAGGGTAAGCGCTGATCACCTTCTAGCTCTCGGGTTGTTGATGAGGAGCTCATTTACTTCAGGTCAATGAAGCCGTTCATATTCTATTCTTGGGCAGGTGACAAGAACGAATGCCGTGATCCAGTGGCGATCAGTGAGAAGAGATTGTTTGAAACGCCGGGGACGGGGAAAGCAAGTGATGAGCTGCCACGAGAAGGAACATGCAGTCATCTCATATGTCGAGTGATTTTGTTTCTGTCGGTGACGGCTCGTACGCCTGCATACTGGCTTGCATTTGCATATTGTACAGTACAGTGTAGTGGTGGGTGCCTTGTTGGTATCTATCTGTCTGTCTGAGTGGTGAACAACTGATGTGTCGGATGTCGTGGCAGTCATTATGAATGCGGTGAATCAACACTCGGATACGTGGACCCATCGGATAGATGCGCAACCGTATGCAATTGTGCTGTGACCTGCAAATCGTGATACCCGTGATAGTGCGCTTTGTGACAACAGCCGCTGCGGCATAAGGTAAGTTACTGGCGTTATTCCCCCAACAGCCCAGCCAAACAAACCTTGTTTTCACCCGTGGCATCTCCAGAGTCCCATTCGCTAAGTGGAAAAGAGGCGGCGCCCTCCTTGCCTCGCTCACCGTTCGACCCGTTCGTTGGTGTGTTTCGTAGTGGTCTGGTCTGCCCCAGACGACGCAAGCGCCTCCTTTCCAGTGCGTAGCCGTACGTATTAGCCTGTAGGTAGTAAACAAAAAAAAGGCTGACGAGACATGATTGATATGATCAAATCAAATTAGACACTTTCGCTTCCCTCAATGGAATGATGCCGGCCAGAAGCGCCGTCGACAGCATGCGCATGATCTCTAGGGGCAGTGGAAATGAGACTGTCCAGCCACTCACGTCGGAGAGGAGCCCTTTTTCCCTTTTTCGCTGACTCGACAAGGGAAGTCTTGAGCTGAGACATGCTGGAATCGGTAAGCGGTGACTCCCGGCAGATCGGTCTGCTATGTGTCCTAAGATCGGGGCGGCTATGGTTGCATTGTTTGATGGGACCAAGGTACAATACAACCCCTGAATAAATGTCAGTGGATCCTTAATCCCTGCTATCCCTGCATCTGATTGGCTACTGGCTCGATCTTATCGATAAGAAAGTTAGCCAATCAGATCTTCTAAAGTCTGTTATAGTAGGTCTTCCGAATGGCTGCAAATGACCCTCACCACCCTAACTAGCTGGCCCACTGACATTTATTCAGGGGTTATATTGTATGCATGGTCTTGCTCTGGGAGACAAAGGAATGCCCCTCTTACAAAGACGTCTTTCAAAAACTTGAAACAAAATAGTCTTGTTTGTGCGAGACCTTCAAAGCCTGTTCTATTCCGGTTGCTTACAACAAACACCCTCTCCAGCTTGAGAACTGAACTGCCCGTTAAGGAAAGTGAATATTATATACGAGGCTTACTGTACCTGACGCAGGGTTCAAGGGGTCCTGTTCCTTTGCCGGGTTTACTGGTAAGAACTGGATCGAGAATAACCCATGAATACTTTAATAATCCTCCTTCCGAGCAGACCAAGAGGGCAAGGGAACCGTCAAGTGATATTATGTATTTCCCTCCCTGGACTGGAATGTATGGTGCATTGAACCAGCATCGTAAATTGTTAAGTCACAAAACATTTTATGCCTCGTCGACCTTCTTTTGATTGCCCTCTGTAACACGCTTACATGCCAATCAGAATCTTTGACTCTGCCCATGGTTCTTGACCGGGTTTGTCTCATTTCTCAGCAACGGGATATCGTCACGGATTCTAGAAACAAGGAAAACCAGCCTGCCATGAGTTATTAATTGCCAAGTCAGCATCATACGTCTTATTTGAATCCTTCCCGACGATAGCTAACTATGTACCTGGTGATACTATTATGCGCTTGGGTGGCTATATGTAGTCACATGTGGAGAATGTTGCTATTTCTGGCACTCACTGTTATTATTCAGGCCATGTTGATTTAAGGATGGGTACGGAGTACATGTTGAAACCGAGGAGCGCCATCAAGATAACCTTTTAGTTAGGGTTCTTCAGGAGCGAGATTGAATGCATTCTCATGTTATACACTGACAGTGACAACTACTCCGTATGACCCCCCCATTCAATCCTACGGTTCGTTGAAAAAGGGGTCCGGAGTAGCTGCATTGAGTCTGATCTTCGGCCATAATCCAGGGATCTCCAATAAAGATCCCGCTCCTAATCTCTATTAACCCGTGCTTTCGTCAGCAGTTTTCGCAAAGTGAAGCTGGACTACGATGGGCGACATATGCGTGATCAAAATAGCAGTGAGACAAGCAAGAGATTGCATGACTGAAGACGATGGGTTAATATATGAGCGGGTGCGGCTGGCTTGCAGACTACATCACACCTCTCCATATGCTGTGAGTGTACTCAGATTAGCGAATGTCTCGATCCTCAAGAGATATGCCCCAGGAGCATTGTTATGTAAATAACACAGAAGGGCATCGCCGCTTTGAAAAGGTGCCTTATTGCATTTACCCTCATGAAGCAAGTCTACCTCAAGTCACCAACTGTTTTCCTGGTTAAGACAGGCACAACGCTTTCGAGCAAACAGAATTCATCGCAGAAGCTTATACATACATAAATCATCAACGCTATAGCTCAGACTATCAGACATGAATACCAAGTAATCTCAGTCTCAGACGCTCGGCATAAGACGAGCTATCTCTATCGTCTTTTCACCGCTGTCCAGTAACCGACACCATCCCCAATCCAAAACTAGAAGTAGCTTCTCATAGCATCCTCATAGCCAGTTCCTCCTTTCAAATCCCGCCCAAATTTGGCATGAACTTCGAGAACCTGTCTGATGTGGCGCATGCTAAGAGCCTCACCCTTGTTAACGGCGAGATCCTGAGCCGAGCCCACCACGTTCTTGATTTCGCGTCCATTTAAAGCTTGCTTCGACAGTAAGTCCAGATCATCCTCGGTCAATGGTTCTACTTTGAGCTTGCCCAGCTTATGAACACGGTCGAGGAACATCTTAAAGATAGCCCGCTTTGCAGGAGACTTGAGATTGTCATATCGCAAGGCGATGTGAATTCGGGACTGGAAGGCTTCGTCGAAGGTCTGAGTCACTCCTATGTTAGTACTCATTCGAAGCCAAAGGAATTTAGATACTCACTTCTACTCGGTTCGTCGTGAGAAATAAAATTCCCTGGAAATACTCCAGCTGCCGAAGGAAAATGCTCACAAGGGCATTGCGATGGATGTCGTGCATGTTACGTTTTTCCAGGAATACGTCTGCCTCATCCAGAAGGAGGATAGCACCCCAAGCATGACAAATGTCCAGTATTTTTTGCAACTCTGCCTCCAGAAACCTTGAGTCTGTTCCTAACTCGCCAGCCGATACCATATAAAGTGGGCATTGAAGCAATTCTCCGATTCCTTCAGCCGTGAGTGTCTTGCCGGTTCCAGGAGGTCCGTGTAGGACGGCTTTTATACTGTTAGTTTTATGCGCTTCGGATGTTTGGGCATGTTGAACTTACTGACGAGTCCCTTCCCCTTGCCTTGGATAACATCATCGATAGTGTTAGCCGCGTGATACTTGCGTGACTTCACAAGGGCCTTGATCAGGTCCTTGGTGCCATCTTCCAGAACCAGGGAGTCCCACGCCTTCTCATTCCATTTGATTTCATTGACGCAGGAAACGGCGAACTCCAACCATTGCTTTTCTGAAAATGAGAAACCAAGTACCACCGGAGAGGCAATGAGATAATCCTCATCCGTGAAATCGACGGTATCCACGTCCTCGTCATCATCCCCCTCCACATTTTTGGAGGGGAGTTCATCGAGTTCGGCGTTTCCGGTCTCATCCTTAACCAAACTTTTCGGAAAGCTGACCATATGTACGTCGCCGTTCTCGTCCTTGTAGACTTTCTTGACAAACTTCATCATCCCTGCACCCTCCGAATCTGAGCCACACGCACAGTTGCCGGAATCCGATTCCGAACTCTCTTCCTCGATAATGTCAGGGTCCTTTGGCTTAACAGTCGAGACGCTGTAGTTGGGGTTGGTTTTCCTAAAGATAGTCGGGTCGATCATGACTCTGCTGGACTGGATGTTAAACTTCATAACCGAGCCATTTCTTCGCTTCATGAAGGCAATACCCTTGTAGCTTTTGTAGTGAACACCGCTCAATGACGCAAACTTCTTGCCTCTTTCAATCAAGTCAAGTCGGAGTTTCTGCTCGTTATGGTGGTATTCAAGCGGATAACAAGGAAGACTCTTGATCTTCTTGGCGCCTTGGAACCCGTCTATCTCGACTGAGGTGTTGCCATAACCAAAGCGTTTGCCATCGAATTCCATGTATTTACCTTCAATGTGATAATAACTGCCTCTCATAACGCTGTGGTGTAAATGCGCTGATTCGACTTTGAACACTCGTGGCTCGCTTGCGTTTCCGTACGTTGTGGCATAGACAAGTGTATCCGGTTTCCACAAAGCCCAGAGTAGCTCAAATGTGATGAGGCCATTCTTAAGCATGGGATAGAGGCTTTCTTTTGTGCTTTCAAAGTCATGGTCAAGATACTTGATAAGTATCTTAAGATGCTGTTTCTTGTCCTTGAGTAGACTTTTATTTTTCTTCCGACTCTTCTTGGACTTGCCAGCAGGTTTGGCTTTGCGCAGTGCCATCAAGTGATCACGGAGGTCTTCCAGGTACCTAGGGGGGGAAATCAGCAAAAGATCAAGACATCATCACACACCTCCTAGCAGATAATAATGTGAGGCTACTCACAAGAAAAGGACCTCAGGGTTCATTTTTGGTGTTTCATCTACCAGGCTGATGCCTTCCGCATTGCCGATAACGTCCTGCAGACATTCCCGAAGCAACTTGCTCTTGATGTCGACAACAGTTGCTACATGCTTTCCTTCCCAGTCGAACTTTCTTCTGACATGGAAGATGTATTCGTCGTACTGGGAATCGGTGTCTGTGTCGGCTGTGTCCTGAAGTTTGAAATTGTGTATGCTGTTGTCCCACACCTGATCCACGCGTTTAAAGGCAGGACCCTTAGGCTTTTTCCCCTTGAACTTCAACTCGCCACGCAAGTAATCGTTAGTAATACTATCTCGGTCACTACCTTCGAGAACTGGTATTCCTGAAAGTCGCATGGGTCGACGTCTGCGAGGATTATAGTGAACAAGTGGTCGACGACCAGTGAGTAGTGGATCGAGATCAGCTACCTGTGAAGCCAGAGGATTTTGGATAGAATACGGCGAAGTCGACGAACCAAAGGAGGCAAAGGCGCTTGGATTAACGGATGAAGCTAGGCCATTAGAAGCGCCTAGCTGCTGCTGCAGTTGAGCAAACTGGAGTTGGAGCGCTCTAAGTTGGCCCTCGAGGCCTGAGGAGGACTTAGTTCGGTCACTTTTCTCACCAGTGTCCTCATCATCAGAAGATTCGGGATCGGAGGAATCTGAACCACTGTCCGAATCGGAAGCGGTGTCAGAGCAACTGCCCGCCTTGTTCTTGTTGCTTTTCTTCTTCGGCTTCTTCTGCTTCTTAGTGGAAGCCTTGGAAGTCTTTTTCTTGGAAATGATACTGTTGGCTCGTTCCTTCTTATTCTTAGCAGTGCCATTAACTCCCGAATATTGCTTGGCAGCCAGTGTTGCAGTTTCTGAGGCTTCATCATCATCCGAAGTAGATTCCTCTTCACTGGAAATGCCAGAAGCCTCAGCTTCGTCTTTAACCGAAGCCGGCTTGGTCTCCTGACTCCTTTCCTTCTTCTGCTGCCTGCTCTTCCTCGAACAAGAACCACTCTTAGAAGTTCTTTCCACCGAGTCTGAAGGGGCCGCAGCAGGAGTTGATGGGTCAACGTCATTAGCCATCGTGGTATCTGCCTCTTGTTGGCCAGACTTCTTGTTGTGTTTTGGACCACTTTGACGATCAGAGGGAGTGATCGAATCTGTCTGCTCCATATTGATTTTGATACTGGAGTGTGACACAAGTATCTTGCTGCAGTCGATTCAATCGAGAGAGCGTTGGCGAAATAGCAAAGTTGAGTTGTCTCAAAGCGATCTTGTGAGTAGAAATGGTGCTTGGTTACCCGAGATGGATTTGGAAGGTTTCACCATAGAATACAGAAAAGAGTGATGGGTAAAAGACTGCTGGTTGAGGAGGTTCGTTTGAATGTCAATACTATTACTGGTATCGCATTCCTGTATGAATGGAGAGGTGAAAGACATCAACAAGATGAGAGAGAAAGTACGGGATGGAATGGTTTGAAAGAAGAAATAGGCGGGAGAAAGAAGGAAGAAGGAGGAGGAAGAAGGAGGAGAAGGAGGGAATAAGGTGCGCGCACAAGTCCAGGCTACAGGCGAATGGAAGGCGTGAGGCAATGAATAACAGTGCTGGTGCATGGAAGTGTCAGGCAGATGCAGATACAGATACAGAGGTCAACGAGCCAACTGCATCTTTGGCTACTACAAACCCGGGCAAGCCTCAGGGAGCAAGAAAACTTCAGAAGATATTGAAGGGGGCCATAATAAACTTACCCAAGGACTACGTGAAACTTATAATAACTTACCTGGGTGTTTTTATCCCTTGTGACTGAGATGCAAAGCTTTCTTGCCTCTCCTGGCTCAGGCAGGCACCAAAAGATGTACGCAGCAGCCACAAAACATCCATGCATAGAATCAGTTGGTTCTGTACAAATTGATTGGACAAATTGGTGTGGTTCAACAAAAAGCATTCCACCACTTGTTGGTCTACATCGAATCCCTGGCGGATGTTGCAGATGACAATGAATATGACTGTCCGTCCACTTGCATACATACATCCATCCTAGGCAGCCAATGTATTGTTGATCTTTTCCACTCATGTGAGTACCAAAGTACAGTAGGACCTTCAGTCTTACTCAGGTTAGCAATATTATTGAGCCTCCACTTCCAAGGCCCCCGTGGAACCTTAGACCTAGGTATACTTCATCGTCGTTTGAAGTTCTCTTGCAACGTCGACAGCCCCAGATGATCTTCCACCTCCGCTACCCTAGTGCTCCCGTCCCCCAAAAGCGCTAAAATTCGTTGGTGGGTCTGAGGCCATTAGGGAGGTACCCACCCACCTATTTCCATTGACAGTGGAGTTGATCCTCAAACCTCGTCAGCCTCAATTTTGATGTCTGTAAATTCAGGGTCGCACTGCAGGCCAACGGCATCCGAACAAACACTCTCAAAGTGTAGAAACTCCTTGGCACGATCTTACCAACTCTTTACACTGAAGAGCTCAGGTCTCGCTCCCACTTCTGATCCAATAGCTTCTATGGTGATTGCACACCTTGCCAACAGGCAAACCGCCTCACCTTTTCTCCACCCAATAGGCATCTACAGTTCAACAGTCAAGCTGAATTTGGTCCTAAATCTCTGACTGTGTAGTGACCCATCATCATCCAAATGATGCCTACTATGTGGGGGACGACACCGAATCTGCCGGCCAAGAGAACTTCCTACGCGGGAGGGGGGGGTCTTTAAACATGACCCATAACACGATATAAGGTGCCTAACACAGTGCCCGGGCCAATATAATATAGACACAGGTTATAATATAATTTTAGCCCTATTTATTAT